>JAECMU010099694.1:0-17952 GCA_016106625.1 Dracogyra subfuscus | reverse complement strand
TAGACTTCAATAATAAAAAAAAAAAATAATAATAATAATAATAATAATAATAATAATAATAATAATAAAAACCGTAGGCCCTACACTGGTAGGGAGATGAAATTAAATGGTTACTTTCGCAAATTGAAAATCAAAATGGCGGCCTGGTAGCACGTTAGCCAGAAGAAAAAAACATGACGCAAATTTGATGAATGTAGCATCTTTTCATCCTTTTCTCCTTGCCCTTTCCTTTCGTATTTCAGATTTCACCCAGTGTGGGGAAACTGCATTACCCGCCATGCAGCCGATGCTTGCTCTGTACGCACATAAATCTATCATGTTCAAAATCTCCTATCAAAATGAACAAGCAAACTCTCGCAATGCAACAGAAAATTTTCATATTATGGCTACGGTTTACTGGATTGTTACAAACATTTTCATTGGTCGGTTGATAACAAAGACAGCCAATGACAACACTCCTTAGTAATTACACTTAACTCCAATATAGCAGATGAAATTTAACTCGGGATTTAAAAATATAGAAAATTTAAAATATTTTCAGAAATGGTTGCATCCAAACAAAAAAAATGATAGCTAATTGGGAAAAAATCCCGGTATTTGGCATTAATTCCGCAATTCCGGATATGGGTTAAAAAATACGGATTTTTCGGAAAAATCCGGAAAGTTGGTCGCCCTGCTGTCTAGAAAAACAAGTCTAATTAATTTAAAAAGGCTTTTACGCCAATGCCACGCCTATCTGAATTTAAACGTTACCGCACAGTCGGGATGCTCGGAACTGGTCGCAAGACGTTTTGACGTGCATTGAAACACGATACAGAATTTGTGGCGACGCTACCAACAGCAAGGCAATACCAGAGACAGACCACGTTCAGGTCGCCCGCGTGTGACGTCACAAGCACAGGACAACCATATTCGAGTAACATATCTTCTGAATCGATTTCGGGCGGCAACTTTGACAGCCAGAACCATCCCTGGGTTGAGAGCAATCGGTGCCAGGACAGTTCGCATCCGTTTATTGGAGCACAACATCAAGCCGCGACGCCCAGCAATACGTCCTATTCTGCTACGACGTCACCGAAATGAGCGTCTAGCATGGAGTAGACAGCACTTACAATTCACCCGTCGCGACTGGTCAGGTGTGCTATTCACCAATGAGTCCAGATTCCATTTGGACAGTAGTGATGGTCGATATCGAGTCTACAGACATCTTGACGAATGCTACGCTGACACTTGCGTTGTGCAGGTTTCGGCGGTGGGATCGTCATAGAGTGGGTAGGCATCACATCACACGGGAGGACGCAGCTTCATATATTTGTTGTCAAACACCACATTATGTATAAGATGTGTCGATAATAATTTTATCTCAGATGCGTACTGCAGAGAAAGCTTTGCACGTCTAGCACCCAAACAAGGTTCGTGTGCATCAACGTACAAGCTCTCTACAGGAGATGTTCTAAACGCATCAAGACAAAGCCTAACTCCCTGATTGTGAATAGGATTTAGCATCTGCAAGTAAGACTTACGTGCAAGGCATCCATAATCTAATTTTGACCTAATTAAATATCTATACAGACGGTCTGCTCCCCATTCTGTAATTACCAATAACGCTTAAAATATTAAGAGCTTTATAAGCCCTTCTTTTTAACATATTTAAGATGGGTCACAAAAGATAGTTTCCTGTCAAATGTGACCCCCAGATATTTAGTCTCCTCCACAACTGGAATTGGATCTAAGTGGAGACCTCACGTCTGGCAGATATGCAAACAAACCGTTTTTGACTTTGAGAATCGAAAGCTATTGTCAGTTACCCATTGATGAAGTTTATTCAAACAAGCTGCAACTTAAGTTCAATGATACTCATATTGGACGATCTATAGCAAATCTGAAAATCATTGACATATCCACACCAGGTGTTAAACACTGGGTGATGCTGTTAATTTTCACAGAAAATAGAGTTACAGACAGGATACTACCTTGAGGCACACCCATCTGCTGTGGGTGGATGTCAGACAAAGTCGACTCCACCTGGACTTGAAAAGATCTATCTCTTAAACACTGAGATATAAAAATAGGACGTCGACCTCTAAGGCCCATGCCATGGAGGTCATTTAAAATCCCATACTTCCACATGGTATCGTAAGCTTTCTCCAAATAAAACAAAACACTGAAACCAAGTGCTGATTATGGATGAAAGCTTCCCTACAAAACGTTTCAAATCTAACAAAATGATCAACCGTGCTACGTCTAGATCTGAACCCACATTGCACATTAGTAAGCATAAGTTGGATCCTTACCAGGCTTCGGAATAGGAATGATAATAGCTTTCCTCCAATTAGAAGGAAAGTCTCCAGAAATCCAGATGTCATTAAAAATATTCAAAAGAACCATCAATGATAGAATCAGGTAAATATTTTAATAACTGATAATGAATTTCATCCCGTCCTACTGAAGTATCATGGGCTCTACGAAGAGCATCCTGCAATTCCTCCATAGAGAAATGCCTGTTGTATACCTCAGCATTGTCGGATGAACTGCTTTTCAGCTTTAGTTCTGACAGATGTAAAAGCATCTGTACTGAAAGCAGAAGATGAATTATGAGAAAAATTGTCTGCCAATGCATTGGCAATGCCACGATGAGACGTGACATCTGTGTCATTGACGGACAAATGATGAACTGTATTACTTGATTCTTTACCTTTGATTTTACGGATCCTATTCCAGACGGATTTTACTGATGTTTGTGAATTCAACTTGGTGGTGGTATTGCTTGAAGACACTTCCGTCCATATCTACAAGTCTACGCATTGCTCACACCAGTTGCTGGCATTATCCGAGCCCTGTAAATTATTTGTTAGTTCGTCCACATGGATATTGCCTTTTAATTGTTCTATTCGTTCTTCTGTTCGTTTGTTTGCCATTTGTTCATTCGTTCGTTCACTACATAAACCTCCTGTATTAAATTTATATTTCAGATATAGTGTCCTAGTGAGGTGCGTATTCCACAAAAACACTGTGCACTTTGAATAGGTTAACAGTTTACAAAATGGGTCGTGGAGTCTTCAACGCAACCATTGATAATGAATACAACGAGACTGACACAAACCAATGTTATATGCTGTCCAAGAATCGTTGTAAGGACCAGACTGACCCATACCTATATCAATGGATTTCCAAGAACCAATGTCCTGAATGTCACATTTTATTTCTGCATAACATTTCAGGTAAGTTACAACATCATACAAATATACATGTATTAATTGTATACAAGTACTATTGTGAACCGATTTAATAAATACACAAAGACATACAGGCAATAATAACATACGAAAGCAGGGGTGAACTTTCACGATTCTTATTGGGAGGGAGTGCAGCTAAAGAGCACTTGTCGGACTGTCACTGATATAATAAGTTCGCTACTTGCGCCCAGTCTATGTCAGGGGCGGTAATAGAGTTGGGAATGGGTAGTGTGCACATATTGTTATCGTTAGCTGGGAGATTAGCGGCTTAAAGTGTAATTCCCCAGGAATATTATTTTATTATTTAAGCATATAAAACAGAAAATCCCATTACATTTGTCGCCACACTCACCATTGGTTTCACTACGCTGGCTTATCCAGGTGAAAACCAAAGCCATTATTTTAAAAGCGGGACACTTTTTACGGGCTCCTACCGATCTCGGTTTTCATTGGCTTATCACAAGTGTGAAATTCCCCAACGAGAGATCATGTGAGATTTTGCAAATTTTGAATTTTTTTAACTCGTCTCATATCGCCAAAACATATTTATATCCATAGTGGTATGGTACAACGACTTTCCAGGGGTCGGTGGGTGGTGGATTTGCCCTAAAATGTTGACAGTGGCCAGCTGTTGGCATACATGTTACATGTAAGGGGGTGTTACTAATTACGTAACGCTCCTGGGATAGAGGAAGAGGGTACTGTGTTCTATTTATGTAAACATTTTCAAAGCTATATGTTATTTTTATTCATTACTTAGACTTAAAAAGGTGGGGGTTTTTAAAGGCGCAGTCAGTCTAGGATCGATCCCCATTGGTGGTATATGGTATGTGATATCCTGTCTGTGAGATGGTACATATAAACGATTCCTTGCTAAAAAAACCCAACAACAACAATGTAGTGGGTTTCTAAGGCGCGTGTGCAGGGATTTCAGCGGGGTTGGGGTTATAGACTGTTGAGCGAAGTTTATATGGGGTCATGCTCCCCCAGAAAATACATTTCATTTTTTTTAAGCTTGGACAAATAAGGGTTTTGACCTCCAATACCCTACCCATGTACATGCACCCAATTCCTCTCTAAGATTATATGTCAAAATTACAAAATGTTAGGAATCCAACAGCAGATGTAAGGAAGAATAGGATATGTTTTATTTAACAATGCACTCAACACATTTTACGGTTATTTATGGCGTCGGATTATTATTAAATCAATATGCTTTAACTTTGATGTTGTTACCCCCCTCCTAATTTTACCCTTTCCAAACAAAATAATATTTATTTGAATTTGTCGATTTTAACATGTAAAATTAAGAAGTGAAAACATTCATTGTCTACTTTAGTATATTTTATTAAAAAATATACACATGATTAATGTTTACTAGTATACAAACTAAACTTTGAAAGTTCTACTAAGGTACGATTGTCGATAATACGTTGTCAAGATTAAACTGGTTTTAACGAAAGACTCTAGTACCGTATCCTCAACCAAACGTTCTTCGTACAGTGCAAGATTTGTCTTTTAATTTTTTTGAGACGAACCCTACAATTTGAAATCGGTAAACGCACGTGCTAACTGAAACTGACAACAGGCTGTCGTTTGTACTTTGCAGAGCTATGGCGACACTGACGACGAATTGAACGTATACTTTGACAATATCCGTTCATAGCGAACACACATAAGTTTTTTTTAAAGTGCATTTGAACTTATATTTCATATTTTTACATGATGTTATAATATGGTAACACCTGTGGTACGTTTATAAATTTTGGAATTTATTTCCCATAAAAGATTACGCCACTGCGCAAAACCGATCATAGCAAGGACCAAAGCAATTTGTTTTTTTATGTATTTTATAATTTATTATATGTACTGTTTATACTTAAAGAAATTGGTTTGCAGTCGGAGATTTACATTTATGTGCAAAACTAGGCTCAAGGCCTTTTGTGAAATTGATCTCTGGATATTTAAGGTGCTTACCCGTAACTTTAACCTATCACAATCCGTTGTCTAAAAATAGGTTTATTGCCATATTTAGTCTAGAGTGAAAGAGGAAAACTTCTGACGTCACATAAGTTAATCGTACAGAATTTGTTTTAAAGTACAATTTGACAAAGACAACCTGTGAGGTATCAGTCGAGGGACAATGCTTGGGACTGATAGAAACCTGAGTCTGTCAGGCGGCGGGAGTCAACCCTACGACCCATGGAACCTCAGACTAAAGCTCGACCTCTGAGCTTTTTCTTATCCCTTTACTCAGTATTGTCATACAGTTCCATGTATCTATATTTTCCAAATCTGTGTCTTAGATGTTATTGAAATATTCACAATATTAAATAAACAAATTGTTTATCTTTGGATGTTTTAGGTACCATATTTAAGGAAGTGGATATGTGTAATGTGGCAAATGATAAATTAGTTATTATTACATGAAGCTCTACCTCGGAGCTTTATCGTATCCCCTACTCAGTATTGTTATACAGTTCCATTTATTTATTTTTCCCAAATCGGTGTCTTAGATGTTATTAAAGTATTCACAATATTAAATAAACAAATTGTTTATTTTTAAATGTTTCAGGTACCACATTTGATGAAGTGGATATGCCACAGCAAACTATAAGGGAACGCGACGGCGTGTTACATTGGCTGCTTTTTGTGACATATAATACACTACAGTTATTATTATATAGTTTGGTCGAAGTAACCGGTGTGAATTTTGTATTTCTACTACTGAATTACTATCACCCAAAATACGTTAAAAGCAATACTTTAAAGACGGTATCCATGGAAATGTTAACAGACGAAAACAAAATATTAATTCCTAAAACGTTATCCTTTATATCTACCAACACAATATCTATTATGTCTGTGAAGACGTTAATGCCATCAATATTGTTTGGAAATGTAACTACCCAATATGATTATCGGTCTCCGTGTGCTACATGTATGTGTTTTATCCATTATCAACGGAAAGGTTTGAAATCAGCAGAGAGACATTCCTCATTACCACAGACATGTTCCTCTGACAAAGCATTACTGAAGAACCTACCAACTGGAAGCAGATTTTCAAAACTCGAAAAACCCCAAAATGAATCACACATGTTAAAAATGATGGAAACTAGTGTTCCACAAACCAGTGACAGATCTCTAAACCCCGAAAACCACCAAAATGAATCACACGTGTTGAAAATGGTGGAAACTAGTGTTTCACAGACCAGTGACAGATCCCCAGAACCCGAAAATTTCAAAGATCGACCAGAGGTTTTGGAAAAGGATACAACTAGAGTCCTGGACCACACAGCAAGTTGTATGATGACTAATGTAAACATTATCAATATCAGCAGTGATAGCAATTCACCGCCTTGTGAAAGTCGCCACTCTGGAAGCAGTGACGCCAATAGCAGTGATATCAGAAGCAGTGACGCCAATAGCAGTGATATCAATATCAGTGACGCCAATAGCAGTGATATCAGAATCAATGACGCCAATAGCAGTGATATCAGAAGCAGTGACGCTAATAGCAGTGATATCAATATCAGTGACGCCAATAGCAGTGATATCAGAATCAGTGACGCCAATAGCAGTGATATCAGAAGCAGTGACGCCAATAGTAGTGATATCAATACCAGTGACGACAATAGCAATGCCATCAGAAGCAGTGATGCCAATAGCAGTGACGCCAATAGCAGTGATATCAGAAGCAGTGACGCCAATGGCAGTTATGTCAATATCAGTGACGCCAATAGCAGTGATATCAGAAGCAGTGACGCCAATAGCTGTGATATCAGAAGCAGTGATGCCAATAGCAGTGATATCAGAAGCAGTGACGCCAATAGCAGTGATATCAGAAGCAGTGACGCCAGTAGCAGTGATGTCAATATCAGTGACGCCAGTAGCAGTGATGTCAGAAGCAGTGACGCCAATAGCAGTGATGTCAATATCAGTGACGCCAGTAGCAGTGATATCAGAAGCAGTGACGCCAATAGCAGTGATATCAGAAGCAGTGATGCCAATATCAGTGATGCCAATAGCAGTGATGCTGCCAATAGCAGTGGTGTCGGAAGCATTGATGCCAATAGCAGTCATGTCGGAAGCAGTGAAGCTGCCAATAGCATTGATGTCGGAAGCATTGATGCCAAAAGCAGTGGTGTCGGAAGTACGTATGCCAGTAGTAGTGATGTCCGAAGCATTGATGCCAATAGCAATGATGTCATAAGCAGTGATGACAGAAGCTCTGGCATCAGAAACGGTTATGCCAGAAGCAGTGATGCCAATAGCAGTGGTGCTGAAAGCAGTGATGCTGCCAATGGCAGTGATGTCGGAAGCATTAATGCCAATAGCAGTGAGGCCATAAGTGCTTGTGTCAGAAACAATTATGTCAGAAGCCATGATGTCAATAGCAATGGTGTCGGAATTGTTGATGTCAAAAGCATTGATGCCAATAGCAGTGGTGTCGGAAGCAGTGATGCTGCCAATAGCAGTGGTGTCAGAATCATTGATGCCAATAGCAGTGAGGCCATAAGTGCTTGTGTCAGAAACAATTATGTCAGAAGCCATGATGTCAATAGCAGTGGTGTCGGAATCGTTGATGTCAAAATCATTGATGCCAATGGCAGTGGTGTCAAAAGCAGTGATGCTGCCAATAGCAATGGTGTTGGAAGCATTGATGCCAATAGCAGTGATGTCAGAAGCAGTGATGCCAGTAGCAGTGATGCCAGTAGCAGTGATGTCAGAATCATTGATGCCAATAGCAGTCGTGTCGGAAGCAGTGATGCTGCCAATAACATTGTTGTCAGAAGCACTGATACCAAAAGCAGTGATGTCAGAAGCAATGAGGCCAATAACAGTGCTGTCGGAAGCATTGATGCCAGTAGCAGTGATGTCAGAAGCATTAATGCCAATAGCAGTGGTGTCAGAATAATTGATGCCAATAGCAGTGATGTTGGAAGCATTGATGCCAATAGCAGTCGTGTCGGAAGCAGTGATGCTGCCAATAACATTGGTGTCAGAAGCATTGATACCAAAAGCAGTGATGTCAGAAGCATTGAGGCCAATAACAGTGCTGTCGGAAGCAACGAGGTCAGAAGCAGTAATGCCAATAGCAGTGATGTCGGAATCGTTAATGTCAAAATCATTGATGCCAATGGCAGTGGTATCAAAAGCAGTGATGCTGCCAATAGCAATGGTGTTGGAAGCATTGATGCCAATAGAAGTGATGTCAGAAGCATTGATGCCAGTAGCAGTGGTGTCGGAAGCAGTGACGCCAGAAGCAGTGATGCCAATGACAGTGTTGCCAATGGCAGTGATGTTGGAAGAAGTGATGCCAGATACAATGATGAGATGATTCGGTATGCTTCATTTGGTGAATTCCCCTTCACTTCGGCCTGGCCTCATCGTCTGGCAGCTGCAGGATTCTACTACAGTGGACCGGACGATCAAGTGACCTGCTACAGCTGCAGAATGACCCACAGGAACTGGAGGCGTACAGATGACCCCATTGAGATTCACAGACGGGTGTCTCCTGGCTGCAGATTCGTCCTCAACCAGGAAGATAACCATCCTGTGGTGGTGCAGGAAGAGGCCCGTGATCGACTCATAAGGATTAGCGGAGTCTCGCCAAACTTACTATCAAACCTGCTTTCTCGACATACCGACAGTACTGGCCCAGCTGTGCAGGCAGCATCATCGACTGGTACTAGCTCTGCTATACTGGTAATGTCAACAACCAGCATGGAGTCCGCCATGCTGGTGACTTCATTGGGTGTTGCTAATAGCAGTGGGAGTTTGCTGCTCGACAGGCCTATTACAGACGACGAGCTGTTTGGCTCTCCTTCAACAGATGGCGGTAATCTGACCGTGGGCCACGGAACCATGCAGACAGCTGCAGCCAGTGCTGGGCAGACGACGGCGGACTATACGATAATCAGCTCCACTAATGTCCAGCTGCCACCCAATTCATCAAGGAACTCAGACAGACCTCCACGGACCTGGCAGCAGCCGAAGTATCCCGAGTATGCTGATTTGGATACACGTATTTTGACGTTCGCTGAACGCTGGCCGCACCCAAACAACCAGACTCCACGGCAGCTAGGAGAAGCAGGTTTCTTCTTTTCAGGTTAGTACATATATAGATTATTATTTCTAGACATGTTTCAACATAATTAGAACTTTGGAAAGGAGGGGAATGTAGGTTTAAGTACATCTAAGCTCGTTTTAAGCTATGGCTATTGGCATGTATCATTTCGTTATAATTCTAAATATCTAAAAATGCCTTTGTTATAAACCCTTGGATTGGTCAAGTTCGTATCACGTGATGATAAAAACTGACATTCATAACACCATGAATCTCAGTTTTGCACTATTTTTGGCTTATAGCCGCCACTACTTTATGAATTATGTCAGCAAAGGAATGCCCGAGGAATTTCCTTAAGATTTTATTTTCAGACATCAAACAGTAATCGTCTGCTGTCAAACAGCGTTAGACATCATAACATGTCATGCTTGTTTATATTGAATTCAAAATGTTTCTAGTTGGTACTGACATTTAATGCAAAAATTAAAGTGAATTGTATTAATGATTGTAACATTGTCATTCTCTCATTCGGTTATTGACGGGAAAAGCCGAACCGCCATAGGGATTCCGCTAATGTTGAGTATGAATTTCGTGTTTATAAAATAGTAAATAGTTGGTTATGTTTTTGGAATTATAAGAATAACGCGCCACGTTATTCATACAGTGTGTAAAGCGGTTTGCGTTTCATACTAGCATGAAACTCAAAAATATTCACGTTCAATTCTTAAATGGCAACACATGATTCTAGAGGTAATACTAAACCAAATAACTTCCGGCTGGGTCAAAGTTCGAGGTGCACCCAACTTTTGATAGAGAAGTGAACACCACAGGTCCTGTGATTGGTTATAAATGTGAGTGTGTTGGTTTAAAAAAATAATAGTTTCATCTGGGTAAACAAAATATACAATTTTATTTCATCTAGTACCAATGTGTCAAGTAGCCTTGTGCTTGAAAAATGTATGGGGTACCTGTAAAAAAACAATACTCTAATTTTGTGCGGAAAGAGGGTAGTCATAGACGCTACCCGTTATCTCAGAACCAAGCAGCTTGACCCTCAATTTTCTCTGGTTCACTTGAAGTGTGAGGGGTGGTAGTATTTATATCCGTGGCGTTTATGTTGATTGATACGCTGCAGGTAGGAGTTTCAGCCACATATGTTAATATTGTCGTCTATGGGATTTGATTTGGTAGTATACACCCTAGAGTAAGAGAAAACCCATTGCCGCTACGTAGGGTAGTGCAATGTGGTTAGTCGAGACAGCCTAGTGTACCATTTGTGAGAGCCGAAATATGCTATAAACATGACCACAGCATCAATGTTGCTACTCCTTACTTTTAGACTTAAAAATTGCACTTCTTTCATATTTTTCGAGGGGAAAGAAGCTGCGTATCATTCTAAGATCCTGGGGACCATGCTACTAAAGATTGGGGTCGGTAACGAGTCGGCTTCCATAAATGTGTCGTGCAAAGTCAATTTAAAGGCCACTTGTCTGCTCTCTATGTAGGAAATTCTCGAGATAGCACAACGTGCTACTTTTGTGGTGGTGGTCTTAGAAACTGGATACGGGGAGACAACCCATTCGTCGAACATGCCAGATGGTTTTCACAGTGCGAGTTCATTAGAGAGGTCAAGGGAGACAGCTTTGTTGACCTAGTTCAAGAGATGAATGAAAATGAAGAAGAGGTATGTTAATTATATTTATTTTTATTAGCACACATTGAGCTGATGTAATTTCTATTACTTGCACATTGATTAGGCTGATAACATGTATATTTATGTGCTCAATCATTAGGCTAATAACATTTCTATTTATATTCACACCTATTTGGGTGGTATCATTTCTGTTTGCACGTTCATTAGTATACCAGCCTCGGTGTTGTCGTGGTTCAGCAATGGGACATAAGGCTGGTAAGTACAGGGTTCGCAGCCCGGTACTAGCTCCCACCCAGAGCAAGTTTTAACAAATGAATGGGTAGGTGCAACACCATTTCATACTCTTCTCTCTCAGTAACCACTAACGTCTAATCCACTGTCCAGGACAGACAGCCCAGATAGCTGACGTGTGTGCCAAGGACAGCACGCTTGAACAAAAAATAAGTTGAAATGAAAGTATTAGATTAGTGTAATTTATTTTCATTTGTACATGCATTAAGCTAATATTTATTTGAACATTTATTAGCCTAGTTTCTTGTGTTGCATAATGTGTGTCTCTTTCAGATTGACTATAACCAGGTGATGGCGATCATCACAGACACGAGACCGATGACTGAACGACTGGGGATCAAAACACGACAAGGTAAACACATCTTAAAGCTTCTGTCTCGCCTCCATGTATAGTCCACTAAAAATATCACAAATTGCAACAGTTTTTAATATATATGTATATATATATATGTATATTGTTAGATCACCCTACTGAATAATATATCCAACATCTACCCAAATCTGATACCGGGAAAGGTGCTAATTAGCATAAATCCAATATGGCCGCTAGAACCAACTTTGACGCCCTCTACGTCCTAAACGTTTGATTTTAGTCATCCATTTGTCACTAAACTTTTGCAAACTATTTTTATTGGTTTTCGAAATGGTCATTCGGTTTAATGCGTATGGTAAAAACTGGTCTAACAAGTGTTAGCAGCCAATAGCTGGCTAACGTAGCCACACAGAACACGAAAAAGGTTCATTATATTGATTTCCGAACTTCACCTTAAACCGAATGACCACGCCCGGAACCTGTCAATATATACCACAATACAGGGTACGCGCTTGACTCGTTTGATTGAGTAGTACTAACTAAACATCCCATAAACTCCCAACCAGGACCAAAACGCCCGTAGTCTAAACGTTTAAAAAAACGGAAAATAACCAAGTTTTAAAAACCAAGCGAGAGACGTATAGGACATTTATAAAATGGACACAATCATACAAGTTTAACCGCAACAGAACATTGGTATCTATTACTTAGTCCATCGATAACAAAACTACCAATTATCCTGTCCTTGGCCGGCTCTTGTGACCAGAACAGGCTTGCGCTACAACAACTTGTTCTGAATGTGCACGTAAAACCCAGTGACCTGACCTGACCTAACTACCGGTACTAGTATTAAGCTGAATTTCCATTAAAACAGCAACTGTGAAATTGTTCAAATTGTGCAGTTAACGATTTCAAAAACAAATATATTATACCCAGCGGAACGTGTGGGATTTATTTAGATTTTTTTTTCGTTTTGATTTGGCAAAACCACAAACATTTAATAGTATGAAAATAAAGGATTTCACAGTATTACATGAATTTATTGTTCCTCCAGAAGAACAATAAATGAAATAACTAAATCCCAAACACAGTATTATATAACCTAAACTTATCAACAGATTCTGTGCTGAAGAGGACGTTTTTATTTATTAATTTCACTTGAACTCATAGTCCTATTTTTGACTTGTTCAGTTGATGCCACCCCAAGTGATCCACATACAGATAGTTTGCTCGACAATGTTCCTGGAACCAGCAGTGAGAACAGCAATACAAACACCAGCAGTACAGAGGCTCATAGTACAGGTATATCACATAGACATAGTTACCAATACAGGAATATCACATAGACATAGTCACCAATACAGGTATATCACACAGACATAGTCACCAATACAGGTATATCACACAAACATAGTCACCAACACAGGTATATCACACAGACATAGTCACCAATATAGGTATATCACATAGATATAGATACCAATACAGATATAGCATGTAGACATAGTTACCAATACAGGTATATACATGTAAGGTAGAAATAGTCGCCAATACAGGTATATCACATATACATAGTCACCAACACAGGTATATCACACATACATAGTCACCAATATAGGTATATCACGTAGATATAGATACCAATACAGGTACATAACACAGACATACTGTAGTCACCAATACAGGTACATCACACAGACATAATGTAGTCACCAATACAGGTACATCACACAGACATAGTCACCACTTCAGGTATATCACACAGACATAGTTACCAATACAGGTATATCACACAGACATAATTACAAATACAGGATTATCACATAGACATAGTCACCAATACAGGTATATCACGTAGACATAGTTACCAGTACAGGTATATCACACAGACATAGACACCAATACAGGTATATCACATAGAAATAGTCACCAATAAAGGCATATCACATTGACATAATCACCAATACAGGCATATCACATAGACGGTGTTACCAGTACAGGTATATCACATAGACATAGTTACCAATACAGGTATATCACATATACATTGTGACTAATACAGGTATATCATGTAGACATAGTCACCAATACAGGTATGTCATGTAGACATAGTTACCAATACAAGTATATCACATAGACATAGTTACCAATACAGGACTATCACGTATACATAGTTACCAATACAGGTATATCATGTAGACATAGTTACCAATACAGGTATATAACACAGACATAGTTACCAATACAGGTATATCACACATACATAGTCACCAATACAGGAATATCACAAAGACGTAATTACCCATTCAGGAATATCACAGATGTAGTTACCAATACAGGAATATCACACAGATATGGTTACCAATACAGGTATATCATATAGACATAGACACCAATAAAGGAATATTACATAGACACAATTACCAATACAAGTATATTACATAGACACAACTATATTACATAGACATAGTCACCAACACAGGTACATCACACATACATTGTCACCAATACAGGTATATGACACAGACATAGTCACCAACACAGGTACATCACACAGTCATAGTCACCAATACAGGAACATCACACAGACAGTCACCAAAACAGGTACATCACACAGACATAGTCACCAATACAGGTATATCACACAGACATAGTCACCAATATAGGTACATCACATAGACATAGCCACCAATACAGGCATATCATATAGACATAGTCACCAATACAGGCATGTCACATAGACATTGTTACCAGTACAGGTATATCACATAGACATAGATACCAATACAGGTATATCACGTAGACATAGGTACCAATACAGGTATATCACATATACAGTTACCGATACAGGTATATCACGTAGATATAGTTACCAATACAGATATAGCATGTAGACATAGTTACCAATACAGGTTTTTAAGGTAGACATAGTCGCCAATACAGGTATATCACACAGACATAGTCACCAATACAGGTACATCACACAGACATAGTCACCAACACAGGTACATCACACAGACATACTGTAGTCACCAATACAGGTACATCACACAGACATAATGTAGTCACCAATACAGGTACATCACACAGACATAGTCACCACTACAGGTATATCACACAGACAGTTACCAATACAAGTATATCACACAGACATAGTTACAAATACAGGTATATCACACAGACATAGTTACCAATACAGGTATATCAGGTAGACATAATTACCAGTTCAGGTATATCACATAGACACAGTCACCAATACAGGTATATCACACAGACATTGTCACCAATATAGGTATATCACATAGACATAGTCACCAATATAGGCATATCACATAGACATAGTTACCAATACAGGCATATCACATAGACATTGTTACCAGTACAGGTATATCACATAGACATAGTTACCAATACAGGTATATCACATATACATTGTGACTAATACAGGTATATCATGTAGACATAGTTACCAATACAGGACTATCACGTATACATAGTTACCAATACAGGTATATCATGGTGACATAGTTACCAATACAGGTATATCACACATACATAGTCACCAATACAGGTATATCACATAGATGTAGTTATCAATACAGGAATATCACACAGACGTAGTTACAAATACAGGAATATCATACAGACGTAATTACCAATTCAGGAATATCACAGATGTAGTTACCAATACAGGAATATCACACAGATATGGTTACCAATACAGGTGTATCACATAGACATAGACGCCAATAAAGGAATATTACATAGACACAATTACCAATACAAGTATATTACATAGACACAACTATATTACATAGACATAGTCACCAACACAGGTACATCATACAGACATAGTCACCAATGCAGGTATATCACATAGACATAGTCACCAACACAGGTACATCACACAGACATAGTCACCAAAACAGGTACATCACACAGACATAGTCATCAATACAGGTACATCACACAGACATAGTCACCAATACAGGTACATCACACAGAGATAGTCACCAAAACAGGTACATCACACAGACATAGTCACCAATACAGGTACATCACACAGACATAGTCACCAATACAGGTACATCACACAGACATAGTCACCAAAACAGGTACATCACACAGACATAGTCACCAATACAGGTATATCACACAGACATAGTGACCAATATAGGTATATCACATAGACATAGTCACCAATACAGGCATATCACATATACAGTCACAATACAGGCATATCACATATACATAGTCACCAATACAGGTATATCACATAGACATTGTTACCAGTACAGGTATATCACATAGACATAGTTCCAATAGAGGTATATCACATATAGATTGTGACTAATACAGGTATATCATGTAGACATAGTCACCAATACAGGTATGTCACGTAAACATAGTTACCAGTACAAGTATATCACATAGACATAGTTACCAATACAGGACTATCACGTATACATAGTTACCAATACAGGTATATCACATAGACATAGTTACCAATACAGGTATATCACACATACATAGTCACCAATACAGGTATATCACATATATGTAGTTATCAATACAGGAATATCACACAGACGTAGTTACCAATACATGTATACAAGGTAAACATAGTTACCAATACAGGTATATTACATAGACATAGGTACCAATACAGGTATATCACATAGACATAGTTACCAATACAGGCATATTACAAGACATATATACCAATACAGGTATATCACGTAGTCACCAATAAAGGAATATTACATAGACATAATTACCAATACAAGTATATTGCATAGACATAGCCACCAACACAGGTACATGACACAGACATAGTCACCAATACAGGTATATCACACAGACATAGTCACCAACACAGGTACATCACACAGACTTAGTCACCAAAACAGGTACATCACACAGACATAGTCACCAATACAGGTATATCACACAGATATATCACCAATACAGGTATATCACACAAACATAGTCACCAATACAGGTACATCACACAGAGATATCCACCAATACAGGTACATCACACAGACATAAGTAACCAATACAGGTATATCACACAGACATATTCACCGATACAGGTATATCACATAGATGTAGTTATCAATACAGGAATATCACACAGACGTAGTTACCAATACATGTATACAAGGTAAACATAGTTACCAATACAGGTATATTACATAGACATAGGTACCAATACAGGTATATCACATAGACATAGTTACCAATACAGGCATATTACAAGACATATATACCAATACAGGTATATCACATAGACAGTTACCAATACAGATATTGTATATAGACATAGTTACCAATACAGGTATATAAGGTAGACATATTCGCCAATACAGGTACATATCACATAGACATAGTCGCGAATACAGGTACATAACACAGACATAGTCGCCAATACATGTACATAACACAGACATAGTCACCAATACAGGTAGTACATCACACAGACATAGTCACCAACATAGGTACATGACACAGACATACTGTAGTCACCAATACAGGTACATGACACAGACATAGTCACCAATACAGGTACATGACACAGACATAGTCACCAACACAGGTACATCACACAGACAGACATAGTCACTAACACAGGTATATCACACAGACATAGTCACCAATACAGGTATATCACATATATGTAGTTATCAATACAGGAATATCACACAGACGTAGTTACAAATGAAGGAATATCACACAGACGTAATTACCAATACAGGAATATCACAGACGTAGTTACCAATACAGGAATATCACACAGATATGGTTACCAATACAGGTATATCACATAGACATAGTCGCCAATACAGGAATATTACCTAGACACAACTATATTACATAGACACAGTTACCAATACAAGTATATTACATAGACAGTTACCAATACAAGTATATTACATAGACACAGTTACCAATACAAGTATATTACATAGACACAGTTACCAATACAAGTATATTACATAGACACAGTTACCAATACAAGTGTATTACATAGACAGTTACCAATACAGATGTTTAATGTAGACTGCAGATAGATCAAGTAATACAGATATATCAGATAGATACAGTTATGCAGGTATATTATGTAGACACAGTTACCAATACAGGCATACCACATATCTCGGATTGGAAAGCAATTAACGACCTTGTTGAAACCTTATTAAATATGAAGAATGAGTGAGTGAGTGGGTGGATGAGTAGTGGTTGAGTGAGTGAGTTGGTGGGTGGGTTAGCAGTCAGTTGGTGGATGGGTTAACAATGAGTGGATGGGTGGGTAAGGAGTGAGTGGGTGGGTTAGCAGTGTGTGGGTAGGTGAGGAGTGAGTGAGTGGGTAGGTTAGCAGTGGGTG
>JAECMU010099674.1:4617-16335 GCA_016106625.1 Dracogyra subfuscus | reverse complement strand
GCACTGGCAGGAGCAAGGGAGCACCAGCAGTCCGACCGAAATCGGTAGCAGGTGGGAGTGGGTGGTGGTGCTATGGAATTTTGAATCGAGCATTAATAATAATTAAAAAAATAACACGAAAAAACACACACAAAACCTGGTGTATTGTTTGTATTTATTACATACTCTGCTGTTGCTAGCCGTAGTGCAGGGCGCACACTAAGTCAATACGTTTTCTTTCTACGTTCGTTCGGACTAGGGTCGTAGTTTTAATTGAACCATCTTCTCAGAACCAGTCGATGTTTCCCCACTATCCTAATCATGTTCGTTGTACATACTAATGAAATTCAAGACAAGTTGATTCCTACACGTGACGTTTAGCAACACGTTCATGAAAACCATCTAACACTGAAAAGGTATCTATAATTGTGTACATCAAATTATCTAAAAATAAAAAGTACATATTTTAATTAAAAAATTAAAAATTGTTTGCATCAGTGTATGTCATAATTATATTTCTATAGCATTGTTTCTGAAAGTTTTGAATAATTCCATTCGTGAAAGGGAAACGAAGTCAGACTACCCTAATGAACCATTACAGTTACATATACCAAATTACTTCATAAATTAATACTTCTTTGTTTGTACTCGCCTTAGCATTTTGAGTGCGATTTTTCACTCGTCTATGCGTTAGAGGTCTGCGATTTTTGACTTGCCATGGTGTTTCAAAAACCAAGGACTGATAAACGTGCATTATGTCTTGTAAGATTGTAATGTCTATAACATTAAGGTAAAAAAGAAAGAAGCTACTGTCATGAGCATAAACTTAGAATTACAATAACGACTATTGATACATTTTTCAATAGTAAAATGAGGAAACAGAAATGAAGTGTGAAACATTATATGGATATGGCATACCAATAGCAACAGTGTTGAGTCTGGAACTACCCTTTGTTGGAAGATGAAAAAGGGTCATAATTGTTTATTCTTCTTTTTTTATTTTTAAATGAGTACTCTGTCCACCGGTGTAGCCATGATGTTATATTGCGGAACTCACTTTAGGGATGTGGGCAACCCACACTATATATGTATGTTTGATTTTGTAAAATGGAATAAGTTTTTTTCAAAGTCTGAGTGGGGGGATGACCACCCGTGATCCACCCTCACTCCTATACCACTGACTCTATCAAACAGTATTATTGCGAAACTAAATTGACTGTTTGGTAAAATTCGTTGAAAATAAGTTAAAGAAAAATTTGAACGATAAAAAAAAAAAAAAAAACACCACCCAACCCAGCCATTCCCCCCCCCCCCCCAAAAAAAAAAAAAAAACCACCCACCCAACAACAAGAAAACAAAACACGATGTAAACAGAATGGTAGCCTATATATAGTCTGTACCATTGTCATACAAAACCATTTGCTGTACATTATTTCAGTTGTGTTTGACGTAAGAAGAAGAGTAAAACTATTCGGGATAGGTCACGACCCAGTTGGTTCAAGGTCAATGGCTGGTTTGGCAGGAGACGTAGGCGTCTCTCCATTTCGTGTCGTACGTGTTAAATGGGCTACAGGTTAGGGCGAAACAGCGGGCCAAGGCAGTGTGTTGACATTCTGCTGTTTCAGGAAGTCGGTCACTACACGTGCGACGTGAGGGCGAGCATTGTGATGCTGCAACATGACGGCGCCACGTTGACCTTGAAGGAACGGGAGAACATGCGGTCTTATGATCTCATCTCTGTAGCGTACAGCAGTCAGATTTCCAGCCACACTCACCAGCTGCGTCGTCCCGTGTGATGTGATGCCTCCCCACATCATGACGCTCCCGCCGCCGAAACCTGCACGCTGCACAACGCAAGCGTCAGCGTAGCGTTCGTTAAGACGTCTGTAGACTCGAGTTCGACCATCAATACTGTCCAACTGGAATCTGGACTCATCGGTGAATAGCACACCTGACCAGTCGCGACGGGTGAATAGTAAGTGCCGTCTACTCCATGGTAGACGCTCATTTCGGTAACGTCGTAGCAGAATAGGACGTATTGCTGGGCGTCGCGGCCTGATGTCGTGCTCCAATAAACCGTTGCGAACTGTCCTTGCACTGATTGCTTTCAACCTAGGGATGATTCTGGCTGTCAAAGTTGCCGCCCGAAATCGATTCAAATGTGTTACCCGAATATGGTTGTCCTGTGCTTGTGACGTCACACGCAGGCCACCTGAACGTGGTCTGTCTCTGGTGTTGCTTTGCTGTTGGTAACGTCGCCACAAATTCTGTGTCGTGTTTCGATGCACGCCAAAACGTCTTGCGACCTCGTTATGCGCCATTCCAGTTTCGAGCATCCCGACCGCGCGGCGACGTTCAAATTCAGATAGGCGTGGCATGGCGTAAAAACCGTTTACAATTAATCAGAGATGTTTTTCTAGACAGTGGTTTAGGCTGATTGATTGATTGATTGATAACATTATTTACATGCTCATATACCACTAAGGTTTCGAGCATGTCCATCCCGGGTCCGCCCTCTGGATGCCAGAAGACTGATCCGGGACAGAAATTACAAGGGACAATTTAGAAATTATGCCAAAAAGAGATGTGGACTTTATAATTAATAATAAACATTTAATTGCGCAAGTTCTAAAAATTAAAAATAATAATATATATCTATAATTAAGTATTTTAGTCGCATTTTTGGGCAGGCATTTCTAAAATTAAAATAATTAAAAATTAAAAGAAAATTAGAGTACAATCCTCTAATTTATATTTAGCCCTAGGAATTAAAAAGGGACATGTCCCCAGAAAGTTTGGCATCAGCCACATGACGTTTTATTAATTGGTGGACTTTTTTATTAATAAAAATTAAAACCTATATAAGTAAAACATATTAAAAGAGCACCCTGTAAACCATCAATTTATTAAAAAATATGACACCAAATATACAAATTAAAATATATTATTCAATATCGGTCGGCGAGTAGGGAGCTGTTACTGCCAGATAACAATCCCCATTATCAACCCGAAGTAAAAAAACATTCATCCATTAACACCAACACCAATTAAAAAGGGTATATTAAAATGTACGCAAATTTACATTTAATTTATATGTATATACAACATTTATAAACAATATTAAAAACCGGTACAAAAAAAAATAAAAAATTGTTGTACTCCAGAACAGACCAGGCGCAACATTGCAACCGGAGGCAGCGATTCGGGACCGGACAGGAGGGGGCAAGAGTAACACCTTCCAACCCTAAAGGAGTTTAGGCTGATAGCGCGCCAAATTACATACCGCGTCATAATACATACCGAGACGATATATATATATATGGTTTAGGCTGATAGCGCGCCAAATTACATACCGCGTCATATTACATACCGAGACGATATATATATATATATTTTACTTGGTGTCCTTTCTTGTAACATGCCAATATTTTTGAGACATTATACAGTAAAACCTTATTTCACTTAGAACCTTGAACAGATTTATAGTGCTGACCGTTGAGGACCAATATTCATCAGAAAAAATTAGAACCATCTTTTTTTTCTGAATCTGTGTACAGTACTGATTATTAATATCATTGGTTCCAACAATTAACATTAAACTCCCACGATACCTGTTTTAGCTACATATTCCCCTACACTAAGTCTGACAATGGTGTGGTGGAATTATGAAACGCAGAAGAATTACGTGCTATCCTGTCCTCTGGATGGTGCATATAAAAGATCCCTTGCTACTAAGGGACAAACGTAAGCTGGTTTCCTCTCTGGATAATTTTGACAATCTCTGACAGCTCTGGCTTCGTAAAACAAAACACATTTTATCTTTTTAGAAGAAATAATAACATATCAAACATTCTCATATGGACTCCGCTGTGTTTAGGGTTTGTTGTCATGCGATTTTAAATAAAGAAGGCATCGAATATGTTTTAAAAGTAAAATTTACCAAAAAAAATCTTAGGGTGAAAGGTTCTGAATATGACAATAGCAATTGTTTTTAAATATTGTAATTCCACTGTTTATTGGAATGGGAGTCGTTGTCCATATGTTCCACCATTATTAACACTTATATGTTAGTTTCGTGCTGTACTGGCTGCGGTGTGTATTCAGAATTTTATAATTGTGTGCGTGTGTGTGGAGGGGGTGGGTGGTGGGGGGGGGGGAGAGGGGTCCACACAGTTATAAAAAGGGCAATTTAAGTGTTTTTTAAGGCAAATGTGCCGAGCTACCGAGGGTATCAAGATTTGCAGGGGATTTCGGGGGCATGTGCTCCGGAAAGGTTTAAAATAAAGAAATAAATAAAAAGCGCACTTCAAACGTTGAAAAAGCAAAACTTAAGCATACTCACCCAAACATTTGGCATGCTGAAAAACAAGAAAAATATAATCACCAATAGATTATAGGTAGTACTAAACAAAATAACTTCCGGCTGGGTCAAATTTCGAGGTGCATCCAACTTTTGATAGAGAAGTCCTGTGATTGGTGACAAATGTGAGTGTGTTGATTGTAAAAGAAAAATAGTTTCATCTGGGCAAAAAATATATGCAATTTTATTTCATCTAGTACCACTGTATCAAGTAGCGTTGTGCTTGAAATGTATATGGGATACCTGTAAAGAAATTATTAGAATTTTTTGCGGAACTAGGGTAATCATAGACGCTACCCGTTATCGCAGAAATGAGCAGATTTACCCCCGAATGTTTTCTGATTCACTTTAAAGGAGGACACAATCAAGGCATGTGGCCTGGTATGCATATTCAACGATATATATAGCACATTATTGCTTAATATCAACAAGTATAAGTGTATAGTTAATTAATAAAACGGTTAAATGTGACGGCTATTATATATAACGAGCTCAGTTATTTTGTACCATCCCATTGAATACGCACTCTGGCGAGCTGGTGGTTACATAATACCTAAGGTGTCACGTGAGGAATTAGTCTTGAATTGAAGAAACAAAACATACATTTTTGTTTTTGCGGATGCATCCCAGTATTATTTAGTAATAATCACCCCAGTAAGCTAGCAACAATTACTAGCATATATTATATTTAATACAAAATAAACCAACATTGTCAAAGTATTAAAATAACTGTATTGTGGTTTAAATTAACCCACGTACTTAAATTTCTTAGTTAATTGGTCGTTTCTTTTCGTGGCCTGTACCTGTGGTTCTTGATTGGCAGGTGTATATTTAGACGCTCCTCAGACACTGTGTCTAGATACACTAAAAAGACGGGCCTCTTTTATTAAGATCACAGGGTATTGTGTGATAACCTCAAAGTATAATGGACTTTACCAGTCGTCCCCCTTTATTACTGTAAGTAATTCTGTAAAACCTTTGATTAAGTAGACTTTCCCATCTAAAATCACAAGACTGTAGGCCTAATAATAAGTCTACAAAACCATCAACATGCAAAACATCGCAATTTAAAAATAAATAATACAAATAACAATAATTATACAAAATTATCTATCCATATTTTTCTAAAAAAGAAACACTACCACAATTATCTAGAAAGGATTTCTTTTTTAAAACGTTCAAAATTAAGCGAAGCATTTCACCTTCTCCATCGCAGAACATTGGAAATATAAATGTTTATATTACAGAAAGTTCTGTTTTTGCTTGATTTACAACCATGGCGCATCCTTACAATGTGTATTACCATTGTAAGGCAATGTTTCAAGGCTCTGGGGGTAATCAATATATAAATAGCAATTTAGCCATTTGGAATAGTGATAGAGATCCATGCACGAGTTAAAGCATGTTTAAGGTTGTGCACCCAACAACCCAACAATTCCCATACATGCACAAGTCAGGCGATTTTGCAACCCAGTTTAGTGCCACAATATTGTTCCTCCGAAGAAGTCCAGTCATTTGTCTTGCTAAATGCTGAATGTTGAAACAAGACGCCTGGATGTTGCTGCATGAACGGAATAACAACTGATGTGATGATTTCGTCACTGTAATGCTGAACATTCAGATTCCCATGAATGGTGAAAATTAAGTAAATAGTGTTTACTGTTACATAAACACAAGAAAATAATTAAATTGGGCCTTTTATTGTGTAATCACCCACATACACACACATACACACACACACACACACACATACACACACACATACTCATAAACACGCATGCGCACTCACATAATTGTTATATAACAATTTAGAATGATAACAATCATATCTGGTCGTATTAAAACAGATAGTAGTAATAACTAGGAGCTAACGTCTTGTGAACTGTTGGAGTGAAACAACCAACACAATATTCATTTAAATCCATATTCTGATCGCCTTTCAATTAGGGGTGGATGAGGGGACAACGCTTATCCTGCCACAACTCCGTCCCCACCCTCCCCGACACCCTCGCTGCCGACGCCTATGTAAGTAAATCGTAGATTGGACGAAAAAATAAGAAAGGTACATACCTTGCAATCTGAAACCGTAGGTTTTCTCTGGAAACGATTCACTCCAGTTTGAACATTGTTGATGACAACACTTACCAGTAGAAATATCTGCAAAATAGTTAATAATAATAATAATAATAATAATAATAATAATAATAATAGTTAATAATAACAGCAATAACAATAACAACAACAATAATAAATATATCCGTAAGCGGTAATGCTGGATTCCCGAGATGTAATAGCTGTATATAACTCAGACATTCTTGTACGTTATTTAATATTGCAAGAACACCACATACACCCAATACCCATCCCACCCCCAAACTCACACATGCGCACATTTTTATAACAAAGAACCAAATTTCAGCGAAATCGACCCAGTACCTTTTGAGAAACAACAACACTTTGTTATGATATCAATGGTTGACCTCTCACATTGACAACTGGCCAGCAAATCTGCATGCAGAATCTATTTAGGTATTGCTGTTTTATTTTATGTTTATGTTAATTAATTATATCAATAATTGCCCCCTCCCCAACTCACATACACGCACACACTGTCACCAATTACTCAGACATATTTAAGTGTTATTTAATTATAACAATAATTACTCCACCCCCACCCCCCAAACCCTCACCGCCAACCCACATGCACGCACGTTGGTAAAAATAAAGATTGTACAAATTCATACTCCCGTTGTTCGCTTCTGTTATACAACCCAATCAACTATAATACCCATAAGACATGGCACATGTGTTAGCTATAGAAAATAAATGACAAAATGCAAGTCATACAAAAAGTCAATATGAAAATGTATTCCATGTAAAACAGTTGGGGCCTAATCCCTAAGGCTTTGCTTCTCCCCCAAAGATCCGTATGACCGGTAACGAGGCCGTGTGACGTCACGCCGGTTCCGAGAATTGTGTTGTTGTTGTTATTATTTTTATTTAGGACAGCTGACAGAATTGTTATTACAAATAATTAGAATTAAAAGTAGTGGACAACATTTTCCTAATCGGTTTGATCTATGCTCATTTATGCAGTAATTATTTTAAATTATATATTTTGTAGTTGTTGGGATGATTTTTGTTGTTGTTTGTTTGTTTATGAAATTGAGTTGTATACAAACGTGCATTACAATTTTGACATTTAGTTAACCGTAACCACTGGCGTAATATTCATCAAAATATCGGCGGGATTATCCCACAGAAGATATATAGTTGTTTTTTTTGTAACGACGCACTCAACACATTATAATTACGGTTATATCGGCGTCGGACATATGGTTATGTCGAGAAAAAACCCCAGTGGTGAGCTGACGGGGATCGATCCTAGACCGACCGCGCATCAGGCGGGCACTGTACCACTGGGCTATGCTGCCCGCCCCACAGAAGAAGAGAGTAGGAAAACAACAAACAATGACATTGATATACGCTACGTAATATTCAACCGTTTGCCCATGAATATGCAGTAGACATTCACTGGCTAACGACTCTCAGTGTCTACGATTTAGTCTCTCCCCCAGTCACTGGCTGCGAATGTCTGTACCGCTAGCTGCATTATTAACTATGACCTACGCAATAAGATCCGTGGTCTAGTGGATAAGCTGCTGGACACTCAAGATGACGACTGGTTCAAATCCCGTCACAGCTTGCTCACACGTTCATTCATATTTCTCATCTATCACCCTCTTACTAACATTCGCATTATCTTAATATAAAAAAAACTTTCCAATTTCTCCCACGATTTCAATCTGTTTCGACCCTTTCTGTCAGTTTCCACCGACTCTGTCTTCTGAGCTGTCCACATCATCGCTTACCTGTCTCAACTTCCTCCACGCGTGCATTCTCTGTGTATTTCCCTGCATCCACCTGGCACCCTCGTCCTCTACCGCTAATAAAGTTGGTCTACTCCACGGCACTAACTAACGACCGCCGTTAGTAGGGGTGCATAGCAGGTGGTTACAAGTGCCTTTTAACAATGCCAGAAAGTAGCTACTGAACGCTCCCCGAAGTGGTCAGACTAAGCCCACAGCTAAAAGCTGATGGGGAATGGCAGGTGTGTGGAACGGATAACCACAAGAAACAAACACCTGTCGCGGTTGGAGAGACAAGGACTGGGATGTGGAGGTGGACAGTGAAATATGTTACATAGTGTGAAATGAAGCTACCCACAATTTTGAAGCAAAACATAGAATGTTTATCATATGATAAACAACTGTTCACTAGTGCACATCCAACCTATATATAACAAAAACGGGGTGGGTCAGCGGCAACTTCCTAAATAACGCCCTATCACTATGTATGGTACACAGCCTAAACTCAGGCTACCCACAATTCTGAAACTAAACAGAATGTTTATTTTATGATGAACAACTGTTCATTAGTGCACATCGATCCCATATATAACAAAAACGGTGTGGCTCAGGGGCGACTTCCCAAATAACGCCTCATCACTATGTATGGTACACAGTGTAAAACCAAGTTACCAACAATCCTGAAAATAGACATAAAATGTTTATCATAGGATAAGCAACTGTTCTTTACTGCACATCCACCACATATATTAAAAAGAAAACCCCGGAGTGGCTCAGGGGCAACTTCCCAAATAACACCTTATGACTATGTATGGTACACAGTTTAAAATCAAGCTACCCACAATTCTGAAACGAAACATAGAATGTTTATCATATGATAAACAACTGTTCATAAGTGCACATCCAACCCATATATAACAAAAATGGGGTGGCTCAGGGGCAACTTCCCAAATAAAATGCCTCATTACTATGTATGGTACAATATTAAAATCAAGCTACCAATAATCCTGAAACCAAAAATAGAATGTTTATCATAGCATAAACAACTGTTCATTAGTGCACATCCAAAACATATATAACAAAAACGGAATGACTCAGGAATAACTTCCCAAATAACGCCTCGACATTATGTATGGTACACCGTGTAAAATCAAGCTACCAACAATCCTGAAACTAAAACATAGAATGTTTATCATATGGTAATGGCTCAGGGGCAACTTCCCAAATAACGCCTCATCACTATGTATGGTAGACAGTGTAAAATCAAGCTACCAACAATCCTGAAACTAAACATAGAATGTTTATCATATGATAAGCAACTGTTCATTAGTGCACATCCAACCCATATATAACACAACCGGGATGGCTCAGGAGTAAATACACTAATAACGCCCTATCACTATATATGGTACACAGTCTAAACTCAAGCTACCTACAATTCTGAAATTAAACAGAATGTATATTTTATAATAAACAACTGTTCATAAGTGCACATCCAACCCATATATAACAAAAACGGGGTGGGTCAGCGGCAACTTCTTAAATAACGCACTATCACTATATATGGTACACAGTCTAAACTCAAGCTACCCACAATTCTGAAACTAAACAGAATGTATATTTTATAACAAAGAACTGTTCATTAGTGCACGTCCAACCCATATATAACAAAAACGGGGTGGGTCAAGCAAATTCACAAATTACGCCCCATCACTATGCATGGTACACATTATAAAATCAAGCTACCAAAAATTCTGAAACTAAACATAGAATGGTTATCGTCTGATAAACAACTATTGATTAGTCCACGTCGAGCCCATAAATAACAAAAACGCTTTGGCTCAGTGGCAACTTCCCAAATAAAGCCTCATCACTATGTATGGTACACATTATAAAATCAAGCTACCCACAATTCTGAAACTAAATATAGAATGTTTATCATATGATAAGCAACTGTTCATTAGTGCACATCCAACCCATATATAAAAAAAACCGGTGTGGATCAGGGGCAACTTCCCAAATAACGCCTCGACATTTTGTATGGTACATAGTGTAAAATGAAACTACCCACAATTATGAAACTGAACGTAGAATGTTTATCGTATGATTAACAACTATTGATTAGTCCATATCAAACCCATATATAAGAAAAACGGGGTGGCTCACGGGCAATTTCCCAAATAACGCCTCATCACTATGTATGGTACACAGATTAAAATCAAGGTACCAATAATCCTGAAACTAAAAATAGAATGTTTATCATAGGATAAACAACTGTTCATTAGTGCACATCCAAAACATATATAACAAAAACGAGATGGCTCAGGGGTAACTTCCCAAATAACGTCTCATCACTATGTATGATACACAATGTAAAATAAAGCTACCAGCAATCCTGAAACTAGATAGAATATTTATTTTATGATAAACATCTGCTCAATGGTGCACATCCAACCTCTATATATAAGAAAAACGGGGTGGCTTCCCAACTTCCCAAATAACGCCCCATCGCTATATATGGTACATAGTGTAAAATGAAGCTACCCACAATTCTGAAACTAAACATAGAATGTTTATCATATCATAAGCAAAGTTTTTAAATTTCCCAGACCCCCTAGGTATATCGGGTGCTGCGTGATCATACTTCCCCTACACCCCCTACTCCTTACACGCAAGCAAAAAGTCTCTGACGGGCCTGTTCAATCAGTACTGGCACATAGTGCAATAATTAAAATAATAAAGCAAAATTGTTTAGATGTAGAATAATCCAAATTAACAAATCTTAATAATATAAGATACTACTAAAGCATTACAATTTAAGAATAAAATAAGCGTAGCCTACCATTGGTAAAATATTGTACTTTTTAATATAGAAAACATATAATATCAATTTTGTAGGCCTACTAATGGACTACCACAAACTTTAAAATACTGAAACAAGATAAGCATGGATTAAAATATAAGACTTTATATAAGATCTTTAGTCTAACCTGGACACTGCGAAACATGTCTGTATTGTCCATAGAGAGTTTGATGTCCGATCGCATCAAGTGGCAGTACGGTCTGGTAGTTGTTTTATATTTTATATTAACACAATATCACTGTATTAATAACATTCGCAGAGGTTATTAAAAGCAAACAGTTCATAAACTCAGTTTTGCTCTGACAGTTGTGAAGATAAGTCGTGCTTTACTCACTAATGAGTTATTATCTGTATGTGAATCGGGGGTCAAATTCACAAAACATTGTAGTTTTAAGTTTACCGTCAACAGCCGTATGTTTACGGAATATAGAACATACTGAAGACGAACATTATTTGCGGAATTTCAAATGTTTATTTCCCCGTGGATTTAGCAGCCTATAATTTTGCACACAAATGTGAATTTACAATTGCAGGACCCAGGAATTTTAGCAGGGGAGGGGGGGTCCAGTCTTGACCTTACCCTGCCAGTACATCATCACGCCAGTCGCGCATCAAAACCTCATAATCGAAAAATCGTTGGTTACAAG
>JAECMU010099671.1:0-12274 GCA_016106625.1 Dracogyra subfuscus | reverse complement strand
ATCGGAAATTTATGCGCCAATTTGTTGCCTCCGTGTATAAGCCGACCCCCTTCTTTTGGAAGGAGTTTCTAGTCTTCAAAAGTCGGCTAATACACGGCAATATACGGTATATGGCTACTTTTTTCTATCCAATATCCTGTATGACTATAATGTCACAGTTACGAACATTTGATGCCCATTGACCACTGATTAAATTCTGTGATGGGGTGTCATTCAGTAAACATTTTTAACCTTTTTATGCATGCTTCAATCTCTTTTTTTCCAGGAATTTCGACCAGACAGATTTTCTCCTGAAAATGTTGAGAAACGGGACCCTTTTGCATTTATTCCATTTTCTGCGGGATCAAGGTGATATACGTATTTTGTCTTTCTATATGTTCATCTTACAAAAGCCTTGAATCATTCTGGGTTTTTTTAAACATAATTTTCCATGATGGATAGTTGCTAGTTATCATATGTACAACTCGTCATAAACATATGCTAAACACCATACTGGTGGATCATTTATTTGCCTTGTTTATCTTTTTGCCTTATGTTTTTTATCAACAATTGTAAAAATTGCGTCCTTATCTTTATGCCTTTTCTCTTTGCAGAAACTGTATTGGCCAAAACTTTGCTATGCATGAGATTAAGTTGATGTTGGCAAGGCTGTTCTACAAGTAAGGAAATTTGTTTTGTTTAAACTTTATAATCCACTGATGGTTCAGGCATGTCCATCCTACACAGTCTCTGGTAGGACCAGCAGCTGGGTATGGATTAAGGAGTTCCTTTTTATGGCTTCACTTTAAAATAGTTCCATACTGTATGATCATCAGAAGCCATCAGAAATATTTTTTAAAAATGGGTAACAGACTTTCAATTCTGTGAATTTGCATTTAGGGTAGTGACATACTACTGGAAACAATCATATATGTCTAATATGTAAGCCAGTTGTTTGACATTGTTGTTTTGTTTTTATGTTTTTCTTGTTTGTTGTGTTGTTTGTTTTTATTGTTTGTATGTAAAATGTTTTTTAGGGTTTTTTATTGTAAATAATAAAAAATAAATAATTCACAAATCTGAAATAATAAAGTGATCTTCTTTTAACTGTAAAGCGTGAAATCAAAACAGCATTAGTGTTAACATTACTAAAACAAAACTACATTAAGCAAAAACACTGCCATTGTGATATGCATCAACATAAAAAAATTAGTCTTTCTTTTACAAAATCTTATTCTACAAAATCTTATTCTATTATAATAATATTTATTTAATTTTTTAAACAGAACAAAAGTAGCTTCTTATTGTTAAAGATTATTCCTAATAAGGTTTCCCTTTGTTCTCTGTCACCTAAATACTGCAGCAGACATCTTCATCTCATTGATCTTTACAAAACATCTGTCCGCAGGTACAGTCTGGAGCTGGATCCTAACCACAAAGTAGAGAAAAAACAAGCTCTTGTGATGCGCACCATGACTGGCATCAGGATGAAACCAGTCCCCAGAGTTTCTGATACTGCCAAGTAGTTCAGTCGTTTACATACATTGCTGTGGCATCGACCTCTATGTGTTTTCACTAAATTTGATAGACCAGATCATAAACAGGGAACATTTTGTTAGTATCGTGTTGCTATTTGCGACACAAGTTTCAGAGATTGCTACACAATTTAAAAATATTATATAATAATTTGCTAATAAATTTTCAGTTGACTGGAAATATTGCTAATCAAGTTTTTGAAGACTAAAAGTTCCCTGATAAGTTACCAGTAATGGTAAAAAAAAAAAAATATTGGTAAGTATGTGGCACGTGGATTTGTTTTTATCCAACATGACAAACTATATTTGATGCATTTTGTGAGAATATTTTAATGGAAGTCTGTGGCTTCCCTATTATGACCAAATTAGCAACAGAATAATGCAAAAATGTTTTTTTATAATTTTTATTTTGTGAAAATTTTAGAATACATGTGAGAAAAATGTACATATTATTTGAAATTAATGATTTGTCCTGTGAAATGTAACTTGTTGGTTACTTTGAAATCATTTATTTTCATGGTCTTAAATTTTCATGTTTTTGCTTTTTAAAAACACATTTTGTTAGGTACCTAAATTCATGGATTGAAAAGGTAGAATCATATATTTGCATTACATGCATAAATGCATATATTACTTTTCCACTGTGTTGTTAAATTTACTGACTGCACTATAGTCCACGAAAATCATGCTACCCCAAACAAAAATGATTTCACAATAAACTTGAGAATGGTGAATAATGACTGAACAGTGCTAGTGCTTCTCGTTTTGATTAGTGGCACAATCGTTACAGAGACATCAGACCTTCCCATGGAAAATATTTAGGGGAATGATTACTGCTTCCCTAATCCAGATTATTGTGAGCTAATTACGATATTATCATATTGATATTATATAAATCCACATGTCTTCCAAATCCAAAATGACTTTTCTTGAACTTGCCTCATGGGAGTAATGTGGAGCAAGAGTGATAGCTCCCCTTAAGCAGCAAGGTCTGAAACACATCACAGCACATGCTATATCCTATGATACACTAATTAAAAAACATTTAGAAAATTGCAATAGAAAATGGTCTAACAATGATGACCTCTTGTATCTTAATTGTACATTGCAGGCTCATAGGAAGAAGGGACCCCATGTCTCTTCTCCCACCTCCCCTTCATAAGGAGAAAACATTATGTTTTATTTTGTCATACTCTATATAGATAAAGGTAAAAATATGACTTGTGCACCCCCACTCACCCCATCCCACAAGAGGATATGGGCCCCCAACTTAAGACTGTGCCTCCCCACTATAAATATTGTTCCTACAGGCCTGCACTGTACATTTGAACTAAACCCAGATCCTGTTTCATTCAAATTATACAGTGATATAAGTATGTCTTAATTTTGATTAATCTGTTAATATTATGATGAATGTACATCCTATTCATATTCAAATGAAGCCAAACTGGTTTTGTATTGTATATTTCCAATTTCTAATTTTTATATGTATACTTTTACGTGTATTTTATAAATGTTACTGTGTTTTTGTTTGATGTAAATTAATTAAATATGACTGAAATTTTATGTGAAATTGTGTTATTTTGTATAACTATATAAACAAATATCTTGATGCTGTAGTGGCAGATCATAAAAAGCTGATGACCCTGTGATAGTGGTTCAACTTGGCTCATATTTCAATATCATAAGCCTATCGCATTTGTGTTGCTGCAGTTGACAGTTTGGATGCACTTGAGGTGTTGAGGTATCCATGGCATAGATAAGCAAATACTATCAAATTCATCCTTCAAATGATGAAAACTAAATATTAAGGCGTATTCACAAATAAAATTGGACAAAAGTGGTAGAAAAGCTTATTGATCATATTTACTCCTATAAAGATTTTGCTCATTCCTTACTGGCCTCGGTGGTGCAGTGGTTAAGCCATAGACTACAGGCTGGTAGGTACAGGGTATCCGATCCAACCCAGAGTGAGTTCTTAAAGGCTCATTGGGTAGGTGTAAAGGCCACTACACCCTCTTCTCTCTCTCACTAACCACTAACCATCTGACAACTAGCCCACTGTCCTGGACAGACAGCCCAGATAGCGTGCCTGAACCTTAATTGTATATAAACTCCAATATGCTCGTCTACAGCTGAACTCTCTCTTCTGTATGCAATGCTCCATGTTTTCTTTCACATTTGCTGAGCTATCCAGTGGCCATGACAATAGGTGCATCTAAACATTGTTAGATAGAGCAAAGAAGAAAAAAACTTTAAAAAAAACATCTCTTGAACAGCATACAAATTTGTTCTGAAGACAAGGAAATGGATTTGGAGTTTAAGAGCAATAAGTTTGTCAACGAGAAGTTGCTTCAGAAAAGTTAAAACTTTAATAAAACCATTGACTATACTAGTGGGAGCACAGTTCGGTGATAACAGTGCTGGGGTTTGCGGTCAGCACCTTGTCTTAAAGATAACTTGATATTACCACTTATACTGTGCACCATGCCTTAGTTGCCATAGTAACGTGTTTGCTACTAACGGAACAGTGACTGCTTCAAATATTACCAAACGACCACAAACACATTGTATACTAGTATATACCCACACACTAGCATTCTAAACAAAATTAATTGAATATCTAATTTTAGTTGCCAAAACCGGAAACATTATTACAATGGCTACAAACTGGGGACAGTCCCTTCAATGGTTATAAGCTGCTAGTGTTTGTTAGAGGTCTTACGCACTCTGGATTTCAGAAGCTACAGGAGTTTGCTGCAACTTTTAATATAGCGGAGCCTTTTTAACGATTGTAATTACATATCAAATATATTTTTCTGCATAGTAGTGGCTGTATATTAAACGTGTTTCTAATCGTTCTAATATTTTTCTTAGGTTAAATTTCATTTTATTTCCTAAAATATAATTTTTTCGTACGAAAGAATCCAGTTTGGGCTTCATACAAATATTAAGACGACCAGAAACACATTGATTATACAGACCCAGATATTCTTAACAAGAAAATATATATTTAATATGTAAGTTTAATAGCAGACATATTTTATTAGTCGGAAACATCTTACAACGCAACAAACTCAGGAAAGTCCCTTTAACATGTCAATTTTAAAGAAGGGCTATAACGGGGAGAGGACACACACACACACACACACACAGACACACACACACACACACACACATCACATACACACAGAGATACAAAAAAGGGCGCACACACTTTATAATCAACACGGTAATAGAAGAAGGAAATGTTTTATTTAACAACACATTTTATTTACGGTTATATGGCGTCAAACATATACTGAGGGAGGAAAACATCATGGGCTACTCTGTTCGATTAGCAGCAAGGGATCTTTGTATGCACCATCCCACATACAGGATAGTACATACCACGGCATTTTGTTACACCAGTTGTGGAGCACTGGCTGGAAAGAAAAATAGCCCAATGGGTCCACCGACGAGGATTGATGTTAGACCGACCGTACACCAAGCGAACGCTTTTCCACTGGTCTACGCCCCCAACACGGTAATAGATCCCCACCCTTGTATAACTACAATACTCGTGACCTTTTTAAGTTATTCGGTGTATTAAGCAATACGTGCGTACTGTCACCACTGAACTAGAAAGCAGACACACACGTATTTTTATCTCCTAACACATGTTCTCATGACACATAGGATCAAAGGTTTCTTCTTCCTTTTAACCGTGCTACTGGATTCAAAATGGTGGCAGTGTTGTCGTCTGCGGTATCCATTTTGTTCGTTACGGCCGCAGTATACTGTGTTATACTGTTGGTTAGCGCTATCATGAAGTTTAAACGGAAATCGTCAATTCTGAAACAGGTTCCACAGTTACCTGCTCATTGGCTATGGGGACACCTTCGAATGGTAAGTATATAGGGTTCTGTTATACATAAATGAATGAATGGATGGATGAATGAATGAATAAATGAATGAATGAATAAATGAATGTTTAACGACTCTCCAGCACACAAATAAATAAATAAATAAATAAATGATTGGCTCTTGGTTCTTTTCACTGTAACATGTTTCCAATTAATAAAATATTTCTACTATTAAACTTACATATTAAATATACTTTCTTGTTTAGAATATCAATGTCTATATATTCAAAGTGTTTCTGGTCGTCTTAATAGTTGTAAGAAGCCTATACTGGACTTTGTCTTCTAATAATTTCGTACGTACGAAAAATGCTTATTTTAGGATAAAACATGAAATTTAACCTAGTAGAAATATTATAATGATCAAAAACACGTTAATAATATACAGCCACTAATATTTTATGCAGAAAAATACATTAATATGTAATTACAGTCGTTAAAAAGTCTCTGTTAATCGATAACACCTTAAATATGGCATCAAACTCAGGAATGTCCCTTTAATGTTTTCTACTAAAACCACCCAAATATCTGAACACATTGTTAGGAAACAACTGGCAATTTTTCCAGGAGGTTAAAATGAAATTGGCAAGTACACTTATCGCATGTCCCCTTTTGATTCAAAGCAAAAAAACACACAATAGTATTGAAATGGCCCCATTTTGATTCCAAACGTACATAGTTATCAGTGTTGTATGATGTATTTTGCTGCAGATCCCTGGACCCAACGAGGCTGGTTTGAAGTTCAAGCGAGACCTGATGAGTCGGATGCCTCGCATCAACCTGCTGTGGCTGGGATATCTGCCAATGGTGAACGTCAAACACCCGGAGACAGCCAAGATCATCTTGAAGACATCGGGTATGATCAGCGTGTGGTCAAAATTAACCTTTAAATGATTGAAAAATCATTAAAATTAATCGTTAAAAAATAGACAAATCATCAGAATTAACCCCCAAAAATGTACAAATGACCACAATTATCCTCAAATAGTTAAAACATGTTTTAAATAAATCAAATATATCACAGACATGATCACAACCACGTGTTACTTTGTATCCATTTGTTGGTATACTCGTACACGGGATATCAAATACTTAAAAATGTTAAATAATTTCTAAAATGGCAATGACATAACCTAGTTAGGTTCCCACGTACAAACACAGTCACACTACACTTACCAAAGACTGGGTTTGGGATGAACGTGCCTGGACCTATATACTGGATATAGGCACGTAGCCTAAACAGAGTTTATAAATATATTAACACTACAAACATCATTCTTACTGCTTCGTAACGCTCCGTGGTTTCGTTTCAGAGCCGAAAGGCGGCGCTTATGGACTGATTGAACCATGGGTAGGGGACGGCTTGCTTTTAACCGGTGGTAAAAAATGGGCGCGAAACCGACGTCTGCTTACACCGGCTTTCCATTTCGACATCTTGAAACCCTACATCACCATCAAGAACAGAGCAGCGGATATCTTCCTGGTCAGAAATAAAATACAGTCATTAAACAATAAACGATTTTCAAACTATTAATTTTCTTTCAGTTCACGATCAGCCTAAATCGAGATAATAGTTTAGTTGCTTATTTAAAATGCATTGCTATCCTACACAATGGACTAGATACATCCAGGTTGATAACTTTTATTTTATTATATTTTCCTTCTCAGTTTAGTTTTGCAAAGTTTATTTGTACATGCAGATCCACTAGGTATAAGCTTCCCACATTTCAGGTAGAATATATTATTTGGACTAGCAATAAAATATTTGTCGTTTCTGTACAGAACAAAATCAAGGAATTTGCAAAGAACGACCAGTATTTTGAAGCGTTCTCTCATGTCAGCATGTACACTCTTGATGTCATACTCAAATGTGCCTTCTCGTTTGACACAGACTGTCAAAACATCGGGTAAGTATTAATAATGAGGGCTATATTTAGCTTAAAATACTTAGAACAAAAAATAATGATTAATAACTGAAAGAAGGAATAAAGTTATATTGATAAATAATAGTAACACAGTGTCGTCATTAAAAGTTATATTGATAAATAATAGTAACACAGTGTCGACATTAACACAAAGTGTATATATTTGACACATAAATGGTATTTTTCGTATTTTCAATAATTGCTCCTACTATGTACCTGCTAGTTACAGCCCTGCTAATAGCTTGTCAGGGATGGAGATAACTCAAGACAAATCCTTTTCATATTACATCTTCCACTTCCCCTGCCCTTCCCGTTCCGGAATTGGCCACTAGCGATGCCAGAGGTCTAGTCCGGAATAGGCGAGCATGAACCTTTTGGACATGAGCACGTAAAACGAGTTATCTTGCCTTCCCATCCCTATACAAATCATTCAGAAAACAAAAACGTTGCCTTTTTACCAGAGAGACAAAAACAAGAACAGTTTGCGGTATCTGGAATTTCCGGAAAACTGAAGAATTTCTTCTCTGGTTTATGGTTATTATTGCTTCACTATTATGTTTTCAGTTAGTGAAATGCGCCACTATGTGAACATTTAGTCTGGCGCGGACGACATCTGCATCGTCATCAGTATTGGCAGGATTATCTCACCATTGGCTAGGGTCCACGTTTAAGTTTTGGGGAAACTCCAATAACCGAACTTTTTAAATATTAGTTTGCCATTCAGTAACTAGCATACGATAGTGTTTTAACCATTATTGCCTTGTATTATTTATGATAATAATTATTTTCAGAGGAAAGCATCCATATGTTATGGCCGTAAACGAGAACTCGGAACTTCTAGCTCAAAGATTTTTGTAAGTTCTTCCTTTTTATTAAGACCATATGCAACAGTAACATGTATGTCAAGAACTCTCTGTCGCCATTATTAATATCACAAACGGCGATAAAAATGCAATAGTAATTCATACCAGAAACAAACAGGATTTTCCTAATTTGATGGTTTTAAACAAGGAGTTGATAGTACTGTGTAATTTAACAGTGTAAAGGATGCAATAGCTAATGATATTTTACAGTGTCTAAAGATTAGGGTCAATGTCCATTAAAGGCCACGTTAATGATACGTCGTTATATTCTAGTTATATTATGTTGACTAAAATACGATTGGTTTCAGCAAGCCTTGGCTTCATCCTTCTTGGATCTACAAACTAACGTCTGACGGACGACGATTCCATAAAAACTGCGACTTTGTCCACAAAGTGGCTGAAGATATCATTGCCAAGCGAAAAGAAGCTCTGGTTAGTATCATTTTTATTTTTGTCGTATTACAATCAGATGGTCGTAGTATCCATATTTGATTTCTGGTCTTCGTGCATCATACTTCCTGTGAGAGAGAGAGAGAGAGAGAGAGAGAGAGAGAGAGAGAGAGAGAGAGAGAGAGAGAGAGAGAGAGAGAGTGAGAGAGAGTACATCATGTATTGCCATTAGACACCATTTATCTACCAAGTTTTAAAACAGCTGCTAAAATAAACAAGGGTTACTATGCTGAACACAAAATTTATATTATTGTCGTGGATCATTTCTAATGTAATTCAGCTGTTATTCTATCATAATCAGGCTTCTGGTCAAAGAGACGAAACGACCACGAAGAGAAAGAAGTGTTTGGATTTCCTCGACATCCTCCTTACAGCTAAGGATGAAAATGGAGTTGGTCTGAGTTCCCTTGAAATACGAAACGAGGTCGACACATTTCTCTTCGAAGGTATTACATTTCTAATGTCAGTTTTACGTCTGGTGGTCGTAATTTGAAATTGTTTTCCACATGTGTAGCATCAGTTTAAGTGTTTTGGTTTTAATTATTACATCATGCGATGTTTGGCATTCAGCGTTTTATTGTTCTTTTATAGAAACTACTCCCCACCCCCATATTTTAGAACAAAAGGTCTGCAATTTGTAAACCTACTTGCATAATCGGCTTGTCCTCAGTCTGCATTTCATTTGAACTTATTATCGTGCTTATATCCAATTAAGGTTCGAGTACGCTGTCCTGGGCACACGCCCCAGCTATCTGGGGGTTAGTTGTTAATTGTTAGTGGTTAGTGGGAGAAAAGAGAGTGTAGTGGCCTTATACCTACCCAATGAGTCGTGAAAACTCGCTCTGGGTAGGAACCGGTACCAGCATGCGAACCATGTACCTACCAGCTTTATGTCCGATGGTTTAACCACGACACCACCGAGGCCGATCTCAGCCTGCATTATGTATCCCCAAGGAGTCGTTTAGGTTTGGCATGTTTTTGTGCCGTTGTTTCTCTTATGACACAATAAAGGCATTCTTCCTTTCTACTAGGTCATGACACCACAGCTAGCGCCATCTCGTGGACAATGTTCTCACTAGCTTTACATCCCGAACACCAGGCGACAGTGCAGAAAGAGATTGATGACCTCATGGCGGGAAAGAAAACAGAAGACATTGATATGTAAGGATACTGAGGTGTAATACGAAGGACTTTTAAAAAGTACATTTTTTATTAAGAAAGAAAGAAAGAAAGAAAGAAATGTTTTATTTAACGACGCACTCAACACATTTATGGATCACTGGTCGGTGCAAGTGGATTACACCTACGCATTGAGCCTTGCGGAGCACTCATTCATTTGGAGTCGGAATCTGGATTAAAAATCCCATGCCTCGACTGGGGTCCGAACCCAGCACCTACCAGCCTGTAGACCGATGGCTAACCACGACGCCAACGAGGCCGGTTTTCATTAAGAAATGCCAGCTGAGAAATTAATAAATTGAAGTCGTGGCGGGACGTAGCCCATTGGTAATGTGTTCGCTTGATGCGCGGTCGGTTTAGGATCGATCCCCGTCGGTGGACCCATTGGGATATTTCTCGTTCCAGCCAGTGCTCCACAACTGGTGTAATAAAGACCGTGGTATGTACTATCCTGTCTATGGGAAGATGCATATAAAATATCCATTGCTGCTAATCGAAAAGAGTAGCCCATGAAGTGGTGCCAGCAACTTTCCTCCCTCAAAATATGTGTGGTCCTCAACCATTTTTCCGACGCCATATAACCGTAAATCAAATGTATTGAGTGTGTCGTTAAATAAACGATTTTCTTCTAATGATTAAAATAGTATTCATTGTGAATGTTGTAACTTTCGTAAAGCATTTCGCATGAGACCCACGTATTTGGACTCTTTGTTCCGTACTCAGGCGGGTCCAGTCTTGTGCATGCACACACATACATGCAAAAACCAGAATCTCCAGCATTATTTCCTCAAAATGGGCCAATATTAATCAAAATTCATCTACACTTTCAGCAAAAACGTAAAATACCCTTGGCTAAATACAGTATCTTCAGTGATATTTCGATACACCAATCTTCCACAGTCCGTAAAGTCATAGCCAGACCCTATCATGCGCAGTACATCATGGACGTGTATAATACGATTACAAAAATCCACTCAAAATCACTGGGAAATTGTTAAGTTGAATTTGTACATTGTCAGTTTGGGTTGATAATATTCCGTTGTGTTTAAATGATTAGGTTATCATTTTAACTATTACAGAGAGGACTTGCCAAAACTAACACACCTTAACTTGTGTGTTAAGGAATGTCTTCGCCTGCACTCTCCAGTTCCATTCATCCAGAGAATCACCACACAGGACATGGTGATCGACGACAGACCCATCCCTGCTGGCACTGCCATCAACATCCAGCTGTACTGTGTCCACCACAACCCACTCGTGTGGGACAACTCCATGGTCAGTAGTCACTACTACTAAATAGTAATAACATAGGCCTATACATTTCTTATACTACTATCACTTCACTACTACTAAATAGTAATAACATATGCCGATACATTTCTTCTATTACTATCACTCACTAGTACTAAATAGTAATAACATAGACCGATACATTTCTTCTACTACTATCACTACACTAGTACTAAATAGTAATAACATAGGCTGATACATTTCTTCTATTACTATCACTCACTAGTACTAAATAGTAATAACATAGGCCGATACATTTCTTCTATTACTATCACTCACTAGTACTAAATAGTAATAACATAGGCCGATACATTTCTTCTACTACTATCACTACACTAGTACTAAATAGTAATAACATAGGCCGATACATTTCTTCTACTACTATCACTACCACTAGTACTAAATAGTAATAACATAGGCCGATACATTTCTTCTACTAAAATCACTTCACTACTACTAAATAGTAATAACATAGGCGGATACATTTCTTCTACTACTATCACTACACTAGTACTAAATAGTAATAACATAGGCCGATACATTTCTTCTACTACTATCACTACCACTTGTACTAAATAGTAATAACATAGGCCGCTACGTTTCTTCTACTACTATCACTACCACTTGTACTAAATAGTAATAACATAGGCTGCTACGTTTCTTCTACTACTATCACTACCACTTGTACTAAATAGTAATAACATAGGCCGCTACGTTTCTTCTACTACTATCACTACCACTTGTACTAAATAGTAATAACATAGGCCGCTACATTTCTTCTACTACTATCACTACCACTTGTACTAAATAGTAATAACATAGGCCGCTACATTTCTTCTACTACTATCACTACACTAGTACTAAATAGTAATAACATAGGCCGCTACATTTCTTCTACTACTATCACTACCACTTGTACTAAATAGTAATAACATAGGCCGATACGTTTCTTCTACTACTATCACTACCACTTGTACTAAATAGTAATAACATAGGCCGATACGTTTCTTCTACTACTATCACTACACTAGTACTAAATAGTAATAACATAGGCCGATACATTTCTTCTACTACTATCACTACCACTCGTGCTATTACCACAATAAAACAGAAAGAAATGTTTTATTTAATGACGCACTCACCACCTTTTA
>JAECMU010099661.1:5857-17464 GCA_016106625.1 Dracogyra subfuscus | reverse complement strand
CCGACCGCGCATCAGGCGGGCACTGTACCACTGGGCTATGCTGCCCGCTTTTCCACCATATCTAAGTATATAAAATATTAGACCGTCCTGTGTAGGAACGTCCTGTACAGAGCCGTCGTCACTATATACATTTTGTACAGCTATTGTCAGAGTTTGTTGGACCCTGACGAGTGACGCGACACCTCTTTTATTATCTCCCCTGTTCTGAGCTAAGCCGCTCATTGACCAGATGACCCAGTATTCAACCACTTCTTAATTAGCCATGGTAAACTCGTTTATCGCCTGCTATATAGCGCTTTAGAAAAACGACTGTTTACCACAGGGCCTACTGTGATTGTTCAAAATACTTTGAGAAAATATGCGATGCTTGGTTAAACGGAGTATACAATTTCACTGGTAGAATACTGATGCTCATACTCCAATATTTGTTATAAACAATATGAAGTCTAAAGAATACTATAGTACTGTCGGAAATAAAATAAAAATGATTTACATGGATTATTTCTTACATATTAAACAGACAAGTAAATATTTTGTAAATATATATTTAAATATAGTCTACCTAATTTAGCATTGACTTGTTTTGGTTCTCACTGATGCACAAGGTGGTGTTTACTCTTGAATTAAAAATGTTATTTGTGCACTTTATTGGAATAGACTATAACACATTTTGGTCAACATGTGTCAATTGCATTGCTGTTTCAATATCTGAGGGACACTTTCTGATAAAGGTTTACCCCTATTCCTCTCCAAAACAAAATATGTGTAGACATTTATAACTAACTTTTGAGCAAAATTGTCAAGAACCATTTTGAGTTTGTCATCTATTATACCGGTATTAAAGGTGCCATCTCAAAGTTGCACAATGACAGCTATTGCAAATCATGGTTTTTATAAAATTAAATTTTACTTTAACATTTAACTACTACACCTTTAACTATATGTCCATAAATGATTATAGGAACTAATTGTATCTACTAGTAGAAAATACATTTTTATTGGAGAATTTTTATCACAAATAGATGCTCACATATACGTCTATAGCACCTTTAAGTGGTTGCAAGATTATGTAAATTTCTAATGTACTAATATTGAATTTATATTCACTAAATATGATGGTCATAATTAATAATGTATGCTGAAATTCAAAATAATCAGTTAACTTTCAGTTTTAAATTAAAAGTTTGTTTAAGGGTAAATGAAATTGACACAAAATGTGTTTAGTCTGTACCAATAAAGGTCACAAACCTATTTACTGACATCTTTATTTTAATTTCAAGAGTAAACACCACCTTGTACATCAATGAGAACCCAAACAAGTAAATATACATTTACAAAATTTAATATAAAAGAAATAATTGACGAAAATCATTTTTATTCTACTTCCGACACTGCTTTAGTTTTGGTACAGTAATCATTTGATGCACCATAGAAAGAAATGGACTTTAGCTGTTCGACTCACGATCTAGTGGGGTCATATTTGGTTGCCTTGTGACCAATTTTTCGAGGACCAAAGTTTGAGGGTAGATTTCAAATATTTGGGACCTTTAGAAAAACAAATTGCCCGTATGTTCCTCGCGAAAGTTCCGACTAACTCCACCAGAGGGCCAAATCAATGATCGCCGGCGGCTTGAAATAAAAAAAATCGTCATATCTAACTTAATATACAAGTTACAATCATTACAAAGCGGATGTCTACTCTTTCGGTGGGGTTATTTTTGTAATTTGATGGCATCTTGACATTGAAATCCAAGATGGCCGTTGTTCACCACATTGATAATAAGAAAACATCAGAGCTCTTGACATATTTGGGTAGATCATACGTGAATCGTGTTTTCATACTAAAACGTGGATGCACAATCTATTAGTGATATAATTTTAGAGATTTGAAATCATTTTGATCTTCAAATCCAAGATGGCCATTGTTCATCATATTTGAAATGTGAAAATGCTGGAACCCTTGAACTAATTAAGATGAAATAATAAATGAGGTGTCTGTTTCCACTAATAAAGGGATTCACAATATTTGTATAGGTCCTTTTTGCAATCTGATGCCGTTTTGAAAAACTTAATATATTTCGAAATAATTGTATGTCCATTAGAACTATAAATTCGATGAGTATAGGTTATAACTGAAACCTAGTCTATCTCACAAAATTGAACAGATCAGATGCTGATGTTGAGCTGTATGTGTACTGAATGTTCATTGCTAGCTCCAACCATGGCCAACAGAACAGAGGTATGTGAGAATGAAATGGCAGATATAGCTGAAGGCTAGGCGACTTGTGCTTAATCGGTGTTTTACGAACAAATAGTTTAATGGGAGCTTTATTTTATTTTTATTTTATTTATTGGTTTTAGTTCCACTTTTATCCCAGGTTTCTGAAGGGTTTGAGCTACCCATGTTACAATCCACGAAGTTCATGACAAGGGCTTTCGTTGTTTCACCGGTGATAGTAGTGATCTGGGAGAGAAGAAGCTCCTAATAGTTTATTAGTACATATCTCATATATGGCCCATTTACTGTGACCAGAAATGCAACAGTTACTATCAGATCCAATCAACTGGGGTCGTTATTGTGTTACAAAGTGACCTCAATATTTCCGGACCTTTTCTCTAGATATAGAACATACGGGAATGAGCTGTCTGATCATTCGTTTACATATTTGTATCCTCAGTGTCGGTGACAATTGCCATCAGTGGTGAGGAGTTGTAGGTATATAGTGATAAGGATGTATCTACTTCAGCCTGATGACACGTTGCAGTGATGGGACGTCCTCTACTGTCAGAACATTTGTATGCCAGGAGAATTATAGAATACGATGAGTAGGCCATTGTCCAGGGCAAGTTTCATGAGTGATGCCTTTAATAGCTGCTGAATTCTCAGTTTGTTATTAAACAAGCATAGAAGAGTTTTGAACGCATTGGCCAAGAGACAGGCGACCATCCTATCCATCACAATACAAGATGACTGAATACGATAGTTGCTCTATGGTCTATAGGTCCATGGTAAAAGATTTACATTTGACAAGTGCAGTACTATGACTATATGGAAGCTGGAGCTATCATGCCCCACTTTGGATTATCACTTTCTATCTCCACTAAATTAATAAATGCCCTTAAAAATATCTACACCTATGGTGACATGAAGAGCTCATATCTTGCAGACACCCTGGCTAAAATGTGATATAAACAGAAGGGCGAAGGAACAGTGACGCTCCCATCAGATAGCGACGCTCTGATAATACTGGAGTTACTTCACCTTCTTTCAGCTCTGCCATTTCTTCAAAACACAACCGTGTTAGTTGATATTGACTGCAGTATGGTCAGTAAAATGTGCTGTGCTGTTACTAACATTTGCCGAATACTCTCACAAACCCAAACTGCGGAACATTCAGTACATTTTAGTTATGATGAATAAAGTTCAATTTTATGAAACATACACGGTCTCAATTATGACCAGTCATATGAACTTTTGTTCGCTTTATTTGCAGTTCAAGCGTAAATAAAATTATATTGAATTATATAGCATAATTTAATGCTTCAATACAGCTGCCACGCCCTCCGTGCAAGATTTCCTGGTCAAAATGACCTTAAATTGCAAAAATAAAACCCAAAAACAACCTATTAGTTTAAGGACTCCAACATGATCTTATTTTAAATACTGTTTTGAAGAACAAGATTACCTACAAAAGCATAAATTAATTCACCTAAATATTGTACATCCTCTATTTTGATGCAGACAGACACATGTTTTTGGCTTTAACCAAAATATATTAAGGGTTCTGTGGGTTTTTTAATTATCAATATGGACAACGGCCATCTTGGATTTCAATGTGAATATAAACTTAATTTCCAAAAATAACCCTACCAGAAGAATATTCACCCTCTGTGTAATAGGAATAGACACCTTATTCGTGGTTGTAACTTACATATTAAGAGAGTTATCATTCATAACGATTTTCCATTTCCAGTATGGCCGCCCGCAGCCATCATGGATTTGGCCCCTTGGTGGAGGTACATGGTGGATAATTTTTTTCTGAAGGTCCTAATGACATCAAATCCACCCTTAAACTTTGGTCACAGGGAGATATCAAAGGGAAGGAAATGCCTTTTAACCTGTAGACAGCGGGCAGCATAGCCCAGTGGTACCGTACAGGCCTGATGCGCGGTCGGTCTAGGATCGATCCCCGTCAGCTAACCACTGGGTTTTTTTTCTCGACATAATCATATGTCCAACGCCGATATAACCGTAATTATAATGTGTTGAGTGCGTCGTTAAACAAAAAAAATATATGTCCAGGTTAATTAAATCAGTGTTGAATCGATGAATGGTATTTCGTCATTGTTAACAGCACAAATCACTGTAGGAGATTATCCATTCAAACAGTCAGCCGACTATCAATTCTTTGGCAGTAATGTCGTCACTGGTGTAGCGAGTCTCCAAATGGTAAAAACTTCTCCCTGCCGGGTCCATAATAAGGCGTGTTATGTTAGACGCTACTGGATCCAACTTGGTGAAACAAGCTTAAGCAGTAATGAACCTGCATTGCAAACTACTTCACAATCTTACAATAGAGGACATCTGTATACTTAATTGGTAAAGCAAACAGAAACCAAACAAGTTGAAAGGGAAGGGCTAAATTATCTTTACTGGGCATATTGTACTAAAACATCCTACGACATGTGGTGTGAAAGGCGTACATTATACTTATAGAAACAAACAATAATCGAATAAATAGAAACGCCAATGAATTATATTAAAAATAACACGGGGTAATATATATATATATATAATCATTTATTTAGCCCCCATGTAGTACGCATTATTTAATCAGTGGACGAAATGTACTGGGAAAATAAAAACCCAGTGGTGGAAATCGACGAATCACGAGCTACTCTCGATCTAATAACCTCCAAAACTATATTAGCTCTGTATCCTCTTTTGGCCGACCGTTCTGAATGTGCACGTTAAACTCTATGATATGACATGAAATGACATCGACGAATCGTCCGGATCATGGGCGTCCGCAGAAAAAAATGCAGGGGGAGGGGGGGGGGGGGCAATGTTATCCTGAATTCGACGTGTGAAGTGTGAAGACATCCCCGACGGCTCCAATTCCTGTTCCAAGAGTAGTAACCTGCTCTAACTGAATGAACTGTTGACAAAATGTTTATGTTATTTTATTCATTTTGTATTTTCCATGTAGTTTTTTCAAAATTTAGATTTTTTTGCCCCTACTTGCGGACGCCCATGGTCCGGAGTTCTTCAGTGGACGAATTTTACTCACTGCTGAAAACAAATATCTGCCTGCCGATCCTCTTATGCTATCTAGTAAATAAATGTGTATCTTAAATTGGTTTTATGAGTGTTGAGACGTAAAAGAAAGTACTACTAAATTTATGCTGATTATTTAATGCTTTTGATTAATAGGAGTAACCATAAGACACAAAAGAAAAAGAAAGAAAAGCGCCATTTGTGAATTTCACACACAAATGTCAATATTGACGATGGAATTTTCATTAAATTAATTTTAAATATACACCATTTTATTAGTATTTAAAAATCAATAATGCCACCGATAGTATTAAATTTTAGGCCGACAAGTAAATTGTAATTTATAGATTTGGAAAATTTACAGTGTGTCGGTGTCGGATTATTTTTATTAGAAAATTGAAGTCGGATAGGCAAGTTATATTATCTTATTATATTGTACAAAATAAAAATACCGTTTGCATTTTATTTTATTTTTTTAAATCCTTACTTGTCAGAATTTATTCAAACATTTAAAAATCATTTAAACAAAACTTGCTAACACTAGTAACAGGTTAACACAAGAAAAATTGCACAAAAGTTCAACACATCTAGTATCTACTGTCCGAAACATTGCTCTCCTACTTTTAATTACCGTTACATTTTCCCCCAAATTTTGTCCACACACAAATTGTTAAAAAACCATTACAGTGCAATAGCTTTCACATATGAGACTATAATGATGTCTTTAGTATCGACTTTTCTGAGATAGCATATGGAAAAATACATGCAATTTTTAGCCGGTTGTCATTTTGCTTTTTTATGGAATATTCTTCAAGAGGGGTGAAAGCCTCCAAAGTATGTTACATAATTAATATAAAATCAATGCTCTTTAGTGGTATATTTCAACAAACAAAAATTAATGTTAAGAATTAATATGACGTCATCACGTTTGCTTTTATATAACATGTTATGACGTTGCTAGATTAAGTCATATACTTTCACCCCTCTTGAAGAATATTCCATAAAAAGTCAAAATGGCAGCCGGCACAAAATTACATGCTTTTCACCCTATACAATTTCAGTGAAATCGATATTGGTGACATAGTTATCATCTAGTATGTGGAATCTCTGTCATTGCAATGGTTTTTCCTAGATTTCTGTCTGGACAAAATGTGAGTAAAATATAACAAAAAATAAAGGAACTGGGGTGGATCCAGCGTTTTTTTATGAGGGGGGGGGGGGTCCAAGACAAAAAGGGTACCATAACATTATGAAAAGGCACTATTGAAAAATTACACACTGTTCATATGGACCATAATATAATAGTGCTACAACAGGGATGCTGGCATAATAATAATAATTTTTTAAAACCTAAATAAATTTGTAAAAAAAACCCTAAAAATCCTAAATAAAAGGGGCACTTCTCAAATTTGAGGGGGGTCCGGACCCCTTGGACCCCCTCTCTAGATCCGCCCCAGAGATAGGAGATCAATTTTTGGCAGTTGTTAACATTTTGGTTTGGACAGTAGTGGCCCTTAACTAATTTTGTTGAGTAATTACTACTGTTTCAAGGAGGTTCCCAAAACATGTGGGATCTTGAGGGTGGGGGGATGTATAGCTGTACTTATTACTTTAAAATTAAAAGTAATAGAGCATTGTATATATTTGCCGTATACAAATGTTTGGCATGAAATATATTTATTTTTGTCTCGCCTTTACGAAATAAAAAATAGGTGAGACACAGGTATTAATTTTCAGAAGGTAGCGGCAAAGATGGTGGTATCAACTTTTGCATTAAAGTTTAACATTAAAGTTTTGCATTTACATCAGTTTCTCACAAACGATAAACCCTATGGGTATTAGTCACGGTGCATGTGAAAAGAATAAAACAAATTATTAATAAGACATTTTTAACTGAAGTTCCATGGAATTCTTTTATTTTCTTGTATGTGTGTTTACAGAAAAACCAACCATGAGCAAGGTTAATGTAAAATTTCTTGAGCCACATGAGGGAGGTTCCCAAACCTCAACCTTGAGGTATGTAGACTTACTTGGATTTATGTATTTGTCAAACTAATAAATAAAACTACAGTAAAGTACACTGATAACGAAACATGCTTAGAATGAACTGCTGCATAGAACAAACTGATTGTAAAATCCCTATACATTAATAACCAACTTCTGCAAATGTGTACAACAAACTACTGATAGGAACTAACTATCATGTACCTTCTAGTTCATTATAATAAGAGTACTTTACTGTATGCTTAGATGTATTATGTGAATTCTCTATATCTCTACTCATGTTATAATTGTATGATCATCACATCACTAGAACCTTACCAATTGTTGTTTTATAATAATAAATCGTGGTGGGAAAGTGCTTATATGAATTAGGATCCCTTGCTTTTGGCAAGAATAGCCTATATAGTTCTAGTTGGTGTAATATTCTGTAATTAAAGTCCATCCATAGAGCATGTACACACGAAATCTGGAATTTTGTACCCTACCTCTATATCTTTTGTATGTTAATCATTATCCCCTCCCCCATCTATAATTTACATAATTCTTTTACACTGAAAAGTAATACAATTAAGAGTATGGTGTATGTACTCTTGTCAACCAACTTCCCGTTTCCCTGTACTATCTTCATACATACTGCAGGGCACAATATTTCATGTGAACCGCCGTTCTGTTCGCGTGTCAGTTACACAAAATTAAATTTACACGAACTGTAAATCGGTTACATCGTGACCTGTAGACGTTCAGAAATTAAAACTTCAAAACTTCACAATTACAGGAAGTTTATTCATGCAGGCATACTACTAGTTTTAGACTGATTTTTAGATACTTCATGTGCAGCAAACCAGTAGACCACGGTACATTGCTAGCAGCAACAGTTTTAACTTGTGACTGAAGGCTCAGAATAGAGACGAACCAAACATTTTAAAGAAATGTGCATGGACTGCTAAGGCATTAAAGAAAGTGTTTTATAAAATGTTTTCTTTTGTATTTTTGTTCTAACTTTTATGTTTGACTCTTTGAGCTAAAAATTATGTATTTAAAATATAATTTCGACGTAGCTTTGAGGTAACCGATCAGGTAATTCACAAATTACGCAAATATAATTCACGTAACCAAACAATTGGTTACCTAGGTAAAACCCACGTGAACCGACTTCCGGTTACCTCATATTTTGAAATATTGTTCCCTGTACTGGCTGAATTATGTCCCTCCCTCCCTTGGTTTTTTTTAATGTTTTGTTTAATGACGCACTCAACACATTACAATTACGGTTATATCGGCGTTGGACATATGATTATGTCGAGAAAAAACCCCAGTGGTCCGCTGACGGGGATCGATCCTAGACCGACCGCGCATCAGGCGGGCACTGTACCACTGGGCTATGCTGCCCGCTCCCTCCCTTGGGCTGCTTGTATTTTATGGATGGCTCTTTAATATATCCTTGAGTAAACATACCTTTAAATTAAGTAATGACCAGTCCTTTGAATTTTGAGATACATAATTTTATGTACAATCATAACTTTACCTGTACATTTTAAACTAGCTTTATGATTAATTTGTAAATTATATGGGATTTTTCTCTCTTTTTTTCCAGTGAATTAGTTGACGAGCAACTATTTAGAAACCTGAGTCAACGAAATAGAGTATGTCAAACTACATTCACATATATATATATGTATTATGTATATATAATTACAAACTTTCCGAATTTATACTATTTACTGTATTCTGATTGGCTGACATCACTAAAAAACCAAGCGTTATCCTTCAATAAACCTCATAAAAATACGTTATCACGGAAGACCGTGATCAGTTGTTGTCGTCATCTTCGGTCTTCGGCAGATGTGATTGTGAATATACATGTAGGATGAGGCGTTTGCACAGAACTCAGATGTAAAGCAACATGTGGCTATGTTGTTCATTAATAAGAAAATCGCCTGTCTTTGAACACTAACAAAGTGTTTTTATACCAAATGTAACTTGCTAGAACTTTCTCTGACGTCATGTTTAAAATATGACGTCATACCAAAGACTCATAATATTTTATTAAAGGGTCAGAATCTACATGTTATAAACTTAAAATGTACATCGATAACAACTTCTTGTTCTGTTTGTAATTATAATAATTGTTTCTCATTTTTTATGAATTTATCGATGTATAAAAGTCACAAATGTATAAAATCGCTATGCGATTTTATACCATTTGTGACTTTTATACATCGATAAATTCCTAAAAAATGAGAAACAATTCTTATGTATATGTATATATACATACATACATACATACATACATACATACATACATACATACATACATATAGTTTTAGTTTAAGCATGATCAAAATTATTGTTAGTAGTTTTTACTTTGAATGTTATAACATCTGTTAACAGATCCTTTCTGATACCAATTTGTTCATCAACCTAAAGGGGTTTTCTTTTGCTTTTTTTAATCTTAAAACTTCGTACAGGAATTGTTTGGGGTGCTGGTATTTGTACAAACTAATAGATATTTTCATACCTTTTACATTTTGATTAAATTAAAAACAACTTAAAACTGAGCTTTAACATATTGCACATGTCAAAGTATCTCATCCTAGAGTTTTGAATGGAACATTCTGAAAGTTGGTACAGGGATTCTCTGGGGAATATATATTGCCTCATAAAGTTTGGAATGGATAGTTCTGAAACTTAGTACAGTATTCTTTGGGGCAGTTTCTTCAACTAAACAAAATTTATTAAATTACAATTGATGTTTAACATTGAAAATGTAAAAGTCTGTCACTTGGAGTTTTCACAGGAATTCTCTGAGGCAGTGTCTACAAATATAGATACTTCTAAATTAAAAAAAATAATAATAAAAGTAAAATTGGAGTTATTAATTTCAGTTTGTCTCCGTCATAGAATTTTTATTGTAACATAACCCAGGCTCTTTTTCTGTATATTTTGTGGATTGTTTTTCAATAGAACTAAATGTATATTTGATATTTCTTGAAGAAAACAAACCTGGCTACAATCTAACTATAGACCCTTGAATCGTCAACTTCACCTGTTCCAATAGCTAATGATGTCACATTTTAATGACGTCATTAGCTTTCCGGGTGTTATTGTCTATTTGAAAAATAATATAATTAACCAATCACAATACAGAACAAACTCGCCATCAGTTTAAAATGTAACATAACCCACGCTCTTTTCTTGTATATTGTCTTTGATGAAAAGCTCTAGGTTTATGATTTCTCAGAGCACTCCACATTTTTTAGAATTGTTTTGTCCAAAGTCATTTTTATCTTTGATATATGGGTGCATCGACAGTTATGTATTGCTCTTGGGAGGAATAGGCATTGAGAGATATGTTTGTCAAAAGTTATGATTTTTTTTTTTTTTTTAAAGTCTTTAATTATAAGTCCATCTTTACCTGTCCATATGATCATCCGTAAATTTTCAGTTTCTGGGTCAAATCTTTCTTATCAGTGTCAAAGGCTAAGCCTGTAATGGGTGTGCCTGAAAACCTAGTGTTATATTTGAGTACGTAAATAGAATTCAGATTCTTATCAATTACTATAGGATCATTAAAATGTGCGTTCAACTTGAGATGGCACTGTGATGTGTCCTGTACCGTAACTACCTAGGTCACCACCACTTACTTTTCATGGCATAGGCCTCTTCAAAAAATATGTAACTAACTTTAATTTATCTTACCCAAACAAAATGTTAAAATAAAAGGTTGTTAAAGACACTAATTCCTGAACTACCATAGGTACAAATATATTTTCAATGAGCCCAGGAGCGAGTTATACTTACATATTTAAACTACTACAGTTTTCACAGTATACCATGCATTAGGACAGGTAAATTGAATCCCCTCTGATGTTAGTGATGAATATTTTAAAATAGATTATGTTCAGTACATTTTATGGCGATGTTTATATTTTTTTTCTATAAAAGAAACACTGGATAATATATACAGTATTAAATCTGTAGTGTCCAGAATAGTGCGAACAATAATTTAACCCCTAGTTGAAGAATCGGCCATTTTGTTTTTGTTGCTTTTTTGGAGAGTGGGGGTGGATTCCTGCTGTAATCCACTTAATCAAAGTTGAGGGATTATCTATAATTTCAATAGTCTTAAAATGTTTGTTTCCTATTGTTTACTTGGTCCATAGCTAGGGTGGAGAAACATGGGCTTGTCCATATTATATAGCTAGGATGGAGAAACATGCACTGGGTCCTTAGCTAGGGTGAAGAAGCATGGGCTTGGTCCATAGCTAGGGTGAAGAAGCATGGGCTTGGTCCATAGCTAGGGTGAAGAAGCATGGGCTTGGTCC
>JAECMU010099657.1:0-11942 GCA_016106625.1 Dracogyra subfuscus | reverse complement strand
ATGTATCGTGTAGTATGAGTTATTATCTCATCTTTCAGAGAGGCCTCTACTGGTGTACAACACAAAGTTTGACATCCGCCAGTGGTTCCTGGTGACCGACTGGAGTCCCCTGACGATGTGGTTCTACACGGACAGCTATGTGCGGTTCTGCTCCAAGCAGTACACTCTGGACGACTTTGATGAAGCTATCCATCTGTCGAACAATGCCATCCAGAAAAACAAGAAGAACGGGCCGCGCTCGTCCAAACTGCCCAGTGACAACATGTGGACGCACGAAGACTTCAAGTCCTTTCTCAGGTTCGGTTTGTCGGTCGTTTTGTGGGTGTAATTCAGGCCTTTGAACATTGCTACAGTGATTGTTTCATTCATGTGGCTTCACACAAATGTAAACGGTTTGTTAGTGTAAACTATTTTCTGTTGGCACATTAAATTTAGGACATTATTGACATGGACATGACGGGTTGTCTGAATTTATATTAGCGTGACCTATAAATGGATTACACAAATGCCTGTTTTTGTGGGTGTGGAATTCTAAAGACATCTGTATTATGTAGTTGACTTTTATAGGGTGTGCAATTCTAAAGACTGAATTATCACGAGAGACATAAACATGATATGAAATGGTATTGAGTTTAATATAATATTTATTATGCACTAATCAATATCAATTTTTATCATATACATAACAGTAAAATATATAGATCTACGGAAACCATAAGTCATATCCGGTGAAAAGTCATATTTTCACTGTATTTACATTTTTGTAAAAGTGCATGATTAAATTATCTCCCTTTATCTCGTTTTTTTGTATTTGAATTTGATGATTGCCAATGTATCTAATCGTATTTGAGAAATAAAAAATGTAATTTAAACAACTGTACATATAAATAAAGGGATACTAAGTGCAATAACGATAAAATACCTAAAACGAATTGAATACAAAGCTAAATAATGATGACAAAATGTAGTGTCATCGAGTGTAAGGGTAAGAAATTAACAGTGTTCGGCTCGTTTTGTTTTCGTGGGAGTTTTTAGAGGATCACTTTGTCAGGTATGTTTGCAGCGCAATATTGTTAAATAAATGTTAATAAAGATAAATTTTAATCAAATTTCTTTTTTAAAAGTCTATGGTGAAGTAACTTTTCAGGAAAGGTTCCATAGGAAGAAATATATCATGACGTTACGTGTTTTCGGTAGGATAAGCAAAAGATATTACCAAAAAGCGAAAAATATTGTCAGAAATTAGGAAATATGTATATAATAAATAGACCATTTCATGGTTTTTTCCGAATACGATTTGTATGTAAACTCGTGATGTATGAAAACCATATTTTCACTCATTGCTTCGCAATTTGTGAAAATATGGTTTTTACACACCACTCGTTGACATAAAAATCGTATTTGGAAAAAACCATGAAATAGCCTCTATATATTACTGAACTCACTTGATTAACATTTCAGTGTGGTGTAGTGTGCCAGTGGTATGACGTCGAAGTGTTACGTGCCATGTGACATTCTAGTTGGACATTCTAGTGTGACGTATCACTTTGATATGTACCAAGATAGGTTTAACTATATGGGTAATAAACTATAAGTATGAAATGATTAAAAGTGTTTGTAGTTTTAGTTATTCACCTTTGACTGTGGGGAGGGGGATATTAGAAAGTTGCTTGGTACGTCATATACCTGTAAAAGTAGGGAATGAAGATCTTGGAAACTTAACACACATATTTCAAATCAGACACATGCATGCTGTCATCAGGAATCATGACCACAGTTGTTCTGTTCTTATAAAGTATGGCACTTTACACTATTTGCTGCTTAAATGTGTTATTTTAAGATTTTGTTTTTAACAAGATCAATTGCATGAAGTGAATGTCAAAGTTTATGTTTAATGTTTTTTGTTTTTGTAGCCAGAGGAAGCAAGGCAACATATGGGATGATGTTATTTACCCCGGGATGAAGAAAGCTGTTCTTTGTTCCTTGTTGGTCACACAAGATCTCATTGAGTACAGAAAGGTCGGCACACATATTTTTGGGAGATTTGTTTGGGGAATATTTGTCACTGACTACTACAGTGATGCAGTCAGGGAATAAATAAACCTTTGAGGATTGACAGAAGAAACCAAATCATCTCATTGTATTTTATTTTTTGACTAGATATTTAAAAGTGCCTCATTATAAATTAAAACAAATTCTAATACTTCCTCATTTGTAGGAATCTTGTCATATGGTAGGGGATCTTTTTGGGATGGGATTTTTAAAATGTCTCTTTATAAATCAAAATTAATTATAAATAAAATCTTGTTTTAAATTTTTATCAAGTGGCCAATTTATATTGACTTATAGTGACCACTTAAAGAAAGTCATGAACTGCTACCAGCAAAATGTCTCCTTGTCAAAATGACCTGACTCGACTTGTTTGATTTAGCTGGATTTTTAGCAAAATAAAGTTGTGGTAAATTTAACGAAAATTATTAACCATTCTAAATTTAAGAACTGTGGTAAATGTGATAGATATAACATATTACAAGAATGAAGGTCTTGTGGAGTTGCCCGTTCTTACAGTTACAGGATACAGCCTATAACCTATGTGATTAACATGTTATTCTGTCTGATTGTGATGAATGTGTTCACCTTGCAGTCGTCGTTTGAGCTGTACGGTGCCGACTTCATGCTGACTGAAGACTTCCATCCCTGGCTGATTGAAATCAACTCTAGCCCCAGCATGGAAGCCAGCACGGCGATAACTGCGAGACTGTGCGCCAATGTGCTCGAAGATACCATTAAAGGTAAACATTTTCACAGGAAGTCTAACCTAGGACATCGGTTTCCAGTGGCAACCACTTATAGAATACAACCACTGACTTACAAACTGGCTTGAAATTAGGGACTTGACTTATAGTCAAGATCAATTTATAACTGAAGATATACATTAATAATAACAGCAATAGAATGGGATTGACATTACGGTCTTTACTTATAGCCAAGATCAACTTATAACTGAAGATATACGATAATAATAACAATAATAGGAAATAACAAAACACAATTACTTGGGAATGGACAAACAACATGTTTCTGTTTTACTTTTTTGAAGTAAAAAGGTAAGATATAGGTCAGAAGTTGTCATTTTGTCTAAAAGAAAATACCAGTATGAAATTACAATAACAGAGATTTTGGTAAATTTCTTTTTGTTGAAAAACTTTGTCCAATTTGGCAAAATGGATTTTTTAATCATGTTGAAAAGAGCAAAGAAAAATTGCATAATGATGCAGGCTATTTAAATTAATTTTTAAATAAAACAAATACTGCTAATGTTCTGTACATACATATATATTCAATGCTTGTAATCCAGCATTTCTTTTCTTTTTTTCTTCTTTTTTTCAGTTGTAATTGATAGGAAAAATGACAAAAACTGTGATATAGGAAAGTTTGAACTGGCGTACAAGCAGCCGTTTGTGGCTGCCCCATCATACATAGGAATGAATCTCAGTCTAGATGGACAAACGATCCGCCGTATCGGTGCAGTCAAGCGTTCCGAGACCAGCAATGGTCAGAACAGTGAACCCTATTTTACACCAAGGACCAACGTTCGGCAGTCTGCATCGCTGGACAAAATTGTAGAACTGAAAAAGGTGTTGGCACCCACAGGTTCTGGCAGTGTTGTTGCAACAAGTACAAAAGGTGCTCTTCCTGAAGGAGGTGGAAAAGTGAAGAAGAGTTACTCTCTAAGCAAAGTGTCAGAATCTCCATTAGTGTTGGAATCACCTTACGAGAAACAACAAATTTTGTTCCCCGGGCAAAAGTCTTCCAGTGTGGAGCACAAGAAGTCTGATAGTTCCGCATCGAGTGCCACAGGAGGAAATTCTGTCATGATCTCAGTGAAGCATGGGATGCTCGTACAGCCACCACTTCAGCCAAAACCGTCCAGCCAACCTCCATCTCTGTCTGTGACAAACTCACGGAGAATCGTGTCACGCACATCTGTGTCAAACACTTACAAGGTTCACACTCCGACGATGGACAAAGTGAAACCCGTTGTTTCTGTGAACAACGTGGAGTCCACTGACCTGCAAACAATCAAGGCCACAGGAGGATCCAAAGGTAATGGCAGCGGGGTGTTCCAGCCCAGTCATAAGATTAAGCGTAAGAGTAAGCGGTCGCTGATAAAGCGAGACAAGAACCGCACACACGTGACGATCCGTTTCCCACACGTACCGTACGCCAATGTGAATGTAGCCTTTTCGCTTCCCGACGGCGGCCACACAGCGCCACCCAAACTCAAGTACTTCACTCAGGCTTGTACGCCACGTGACGAATTCTATGGTCCAAGCCTTCCACTGGCTGGGGTTGAGAGTTCTTAGCAGTCCACGTTCTGGGCCAATCCAGTTAGTCCTTAGGCCTACCCAATTGCTACTTAGGCCTGTGCTTTAGTCATTAGACCTATTCAATTGCTACTTAGGTCAGTGATTTAGTCATTAAGCCTGTTTAGTTAGTCCTTGGGCTAATCCCATTTGGTCTCAGGTCAGTGCTTAAGTCATTAAGCCTGACCCATTACTATTTGGGTCAGTGCTTTAGTCCTTAGGCCTGTTTAATTAGTTCTTGGGCCAATCCCATTTGGTCTCAGGTCAGTGCTTTAGTCATTAAGCCTGACCCGTTACTATTTGGGACAGTGCTTTAGTCATTAAGCCTGACCCGTTACTATTTGGGACAGTGCTTTGGTCATTAAGCCTGTTTAATTAGTTGCTTTAGTCCTTAGACCAGAGTATGGGTTCTGGGCCGATTCCCAATATTCATTGAGCCAATCCCAGTTGGCCATTAGTTGAATGCAGCATCACGCCACTAATCACTTTACGCCATATTAGATGATAGGCCAGAAACATAGTTTGCTTGTATACTTCTGACTATTCTGATTAGCACGTTTGACCATGATTTTGTTTTTGCTGTGAATATCACTGTACATGCTATAAAAGGCACTGTAATGTTTGTAGAAAGCTTTAATAGTATAATGCTTCTTTATGAGATTATGAGATGGGGGGGGGGGAGGTTGTTTCTTTGGTTTTATTTAATTGATCAACCAGTTAAAAGCTATGCAGAAGATTAAATGTTTGAATACTGTAATCCAAAGAATACAAGTTTGCAGTGCTTTGTACTATCAGTTGTAGTATTAGCAGCAGTTGAGCTATTTAACATTTACAAATGTGCTGCACTTTGGTTCTCTGTTTCTGCCCTTGTCTTACAAATAAAACAGATTACTTGAGTCAGATTTACAAAATGTGATTATCGCATACTTATTTTGGAAACAAGGATGAAATAAGACTTGTGTCATTGTGGATAAATGATTGTGTTTATTGTAAATTAAGTGATAAATAGCTTTAACCAAATTAAACATTAAATATACAGGAGTCACTGTGTAAGGAAGTTACCTGTGACTAAGCGATTGGATCAACTATATTAATGACATTTGCTTTTAATCTAGTTTTTTTAAATTTTAGATACTTTACTCTTTGTTGAGGATAAAGATCAATTATATGCTTGGTCTTGTTACATGTTCTTAGCACAAATTCCTATGACAAATTATCAGCTTTATTCAGGTAGAGTGCAAATTATCAGCTTTATTCGGGAGTACAAATTTAGGCTTTGCATTGTTATAAAAAAAATGCTTCATGGAATATAGCAGTTTTATTCTGGTTTAACAGGATATTCCAGTTTAACGCCCTGGCAATGGACTGCAGGTGAAATGGGTAAGGGAAACCTATTCTGGGTTCTATATATCAGTTTGGGTGCTTTTCTTATTAATCAAGTCTAGCTTTTTTTGTCTTCCATTTTTGGGCTGATAAGTTAAATATCAATACACATAAATACACAATAATCTTAGTTTGAAAGAAAAAGGAAGATAATATTATCTTTGATTGGTTTCATGATTTAATTCTCAATGACATCATGTAGAATATATATTTAAAACCAATAATATTTAGTCTTTAATGATAGATGTCTTATTGAAGATATATTAAAATATTCTTCACTTACGGTATTATCGGCTGACAAATATACAAGGCTGGAACTTAAGAATTTGTGAAATACGGCAGTTTTGAAATGTTTTTGTCTTGGGCAAAATGCTCACCAACGGCAGTTTTGAGCTTGCCTACAGCAATATTAAACTGGTGACATTTGCAACAAATGTAAAAATTAAAATGTATCCCTTTAATCGATGGCAATAACTTATCCAACAGCAGTTCATATGGCAACTACAGTGACTGTCAGAATTTTACACCTACATTTCTGCAAAATATTTGTAACCTGCCTGACCAATGGGTCAATATTTTAAAATTATATGTCAGTCTATGTACACTTTGCTATCATATTTTAAATGCACTGTTTCCATTTTTTAAGCAAATGTCTTTTTCTGTTGGGGTGAAATGTGAACTTGCATTTATGGATGTGACTAATTTAACTTATTTAATTTTATAAACACTGACAAAAACTTTTAAAAGTTGGTACTTGAAATTCTCAATCACTATTGTATGACATTTAAATAATTTATGACATAGTTATCTCCCTCTTTTATTCCCACATTCTGAGTCTGATTTCCGGGTAGTTATTTCTGCAGTTCACTATATATATAGTTACTTATTTGTGTGTCTTAAGCACATATACAGTAATAAAAGATATTTTTCAAGTAGCATATTCAGTGCTGATTACCATAAAAAACATTTTTTTTTTAGATAACTCACCATTAATACTTCACCCTTTATCAGGTTGTGTACGCCTGATCTGCATGCCGTGGACAGTTCTTCTACTTGATTATCATATCTCCCCAATAACTGATTAATATATATATATACACCGTATATATACACCGTATGTATATTTTATTTACTATTTGTTGACCGTTATAGGAATAAAAAAATATTAATTTTTAAAACAAGTTAGATGTTGGGGACAAGAATTTTGTAATAAAGAGTAATAAATTTGAATAGGGTTGCATCTCTGCACATTTTTGTACTTTGTCCATCAGTTTACAAAGTGTTTGTTACAGAACCTCATACCAATTTCTGAACACCTGCTATAGATTGTATTTAGCATTACAACATTTGAGCAAGACGCCAGTATTGGCAATAACCTGTAGAAGTAACCATGTTGTACTGTAACATAAGCATTCCTACAAACAGGTACAAATGTAGCATGTTAACCCATAGAACAAACATGACAAATCATACACAATTTTTCTCGGGAGGTGGGGGCTGCATCTCTGCGCTTTTTTGTTCTTAATTTATTACCGAAATAACTTTCTTTTTTTCCCATTTTTCAGTCTTATATTAAATTACTTTTGTGCTTCTGTTTTCATTGTAATAGAGGGTGAATAACAATACTTCAATAGTGAATGCATTAGGCCTACCGTCACTTGATTCAGCTTGCGGCATATTCATTCATTGTCTAGGGCACAGTCAAACACTCAAATTATTTGTCGTGAGTTTCACAAATTGTATGTTTTATATACATTGTACATAAAACATAACTTGTGCATGAGAAAAGTACTATGTCAAAAATAATATCTGAGCAATTTAAAGGCAGTTATCGATAGGTGTCTAACTCGCTCATTACAGAGCCAGGGATAATTTATTTCTGTTCTGCATGTGGAATACCACTCAAACAGTAGACTTTGTGAAAGGAATGGAAGAAGTTGTGCAATTACTGAAAGCTCTAGATTGTCTGAATTACTTTATAATCGGGATTTAAACGTACTCACAGATGAAGTCTGTTTACATAAGTTTTTGACTGCGCTCAGCATATGAATAGAAAAATGCTATTTCAGTTTGTAGTCAGCTGTAGATATTAACGGATGATGGGTTGCCCAGTGCTTGCCACTGCCAATCTTTCAGTTCCAACAGTGGTACTGGCTGTGACTCGTAGTAAAGTCAGCGTAAAATACAGCCAAATCATGCACTGTTAACTACACAAGAAAAGCAGAGCAATGTGTTAAGCCATGTGAAGAGGTTTACATCAGTACAGATGGTTGTATTCAAGTTGCAAGTAATAGACTGAATTTTATTCTCGTAGTCTAGTATTCCACCAGAAAAGTATACATTATATAATGCAGATATTTTGGGATTCCATTTCAAAATCTTAAACTTCTGGGATTCATGGATATGTGGAATTCTGCTAAATTCACAGTCTAAAAATACCCTGTCTTCATATGTAATTCCAGAATTCTGTTCCATACTGACTATTTGAAAAGGTATCAGTATGAAATTGGAACATTTGCTTGAGAAGATGACCCTGCATGCCCATTTATACAATGTACATTTGTATGTACCAGTATACCGATCCACGGAGTTTAAAACAAGCAGTTCGTAATAATCATGTTCTGCCCTGGATGGAGTATTGCTTTCTGGCAATTTCTATCAAAATATAATTATTGTGTGTGATGCTCATATCGGTGTACTCTGTCAATGTTGTCACAATGCACTGACCTCGGACTCTCCTCAGTATTGAAACTCACCCTTTGATGATTTTTGTTCTGTGCTTATAAATATATTTTGATGGTAAACAGAGCATCATATTTTTATATTTTATTCAACCTTTATTGTACAAGAACAAATTTTTATTTTCTGGTTAGATTAAAATATCTGAAAGTTGATGCTTAATTATGTGATAAAATGATGTGAAATCCGAGCCATGTAAGTAGGTAGTTATACCATTGATCTAGGACGGTCTCTGAGACCTGGCCTGTTGCTTAGAAAACTGTTAAGTCTAGACTCAACACTCTAATAAGAGTCTGAGACAGCATTGTCATGACAGTGCCATACTAATTGTATGTGTGTGTGACGTCATTAGAGATTAAGTCTGGACTTTAAACGTTTTATAAGCACAGACCCAGATTTTGGTTTAGTGTGATATGATATGAAGACACATTTTGTGATTTGTTGTGTGCTTGCATGGTGGCTTTGTTTCGTTTGGACAAGTTTGTTTGCATTGCCAGCCACTGATATGAAATCATGACAGCCGAGTGCTAACTCTTTAATAGTGTGTTAAGATATTTACTTATCAAATATGTGTGTCCGTTTGATTTCTCTATTATTTGTGAGCTGATTTTGCATATTATTTATAAATATTTGCTACTAGTATCCATGGTTTTTTTTAATGTGTTTTATATATCTAATGTAATAAGTAACATGTTACATAATAAATGTAAATAATTTAATAAATAATAGGCATTACTGTTTTTAAAAACAAGTTCTAAAACTACATTGTAACCATTTTATATGTTTATGTCCATTTTATAAATGCTTATGATATATGAAGACATTTTAAAACTATTATGGATCAATTACTTCACTTAATACAGCTTTCTATGAACATATACATTATTTGAAAACAATGTTTATGAAATAATTCTTCTGATTTGCTTGTTTGTGCAGATTCAATGTATTATTGTGGGCCAATATTCACACTTTGCACACGTTTAGTGGTGTTTCTCATCTTTAACTGAGGGTTGTTTCAGGAGGGGGGTGTCAGTATTTGTATGTATACATGTCTGTGGAGCAGTCTGTGTTTGACATTTATGTTTGTACATTGTAAGTTTCATCTCAAGTAAATGTAGTGTCATGTGTTCAAATATTAATCACAATTTTATCTATTTTTGAAACACTGAAAATAAGATTTTAAAAATATTTCACAAGACGTCAAGACTGATAAAGCAGCAACACATAATATATGTACTGGTGTATTTAAAAAAATGTACATCTTTATTATCTAAATTACATTTTTATTATTTTAATCTATCAATAATCAGCACAAGCATGTATAGAATTATTTGTACAGATATTTTCATTCTGTGTTTCACTCCTACTTAATAACCTGTATTTTGTGTGTGTGGTTTGTTTTTGGCTGATTGGCCATTAAATATTCATTTGTTTCTTCATTTATTAATAACGTTCCATTCACTTTACATTACGAAGGTAAGAAACGTCCAAGAAAACCCCGTCGCACCCGTCTGAAGGTCAGCCTGTCGCTGACCAAATCGGCATCTGTGGTCGTGTTGCGAAAAGCTCCTATTGTCAAATTGCTCATTGTTAATCACCAGGGACGAGTAGCTCAGTCGTAAATTGGCACAAGGTGACTTTGGTTTTTAAATGTTTCACGCATTCTCCGTCCGCTTTCAGTCCCTGTGCATGGGTAACGTATGATCACTGCTTGCAATAGTCACTCCTGCAGTCTCTCCATACAGTCACTGCTTGCAACTCAATCTCATTGCTTTCTATTAGGTAATGTCTTCTAGTATCTAACTTTTCATTTCAAATTGTTCATGTTCTTGTGAGAAAAAGAAGAAGAAATGTTTACAATTTATTAATTTTTTTCATGTTTTGTTTTTTTAAGTATTCTTTTTCTTACTTTCTTTGTAATTTTTTGTTTTGGTTCTTTGAAGTTTTTTGGATGGTGAACATTTTCATTATAGAGGAAGTTTACAGTGAAATTTACCCTGGTTTTTGGTAAAGTTTACAGTGAAATTTATCCTGCTGCTTTTTTTTTTTTTTTAGGAAGTTTACAGTCATATTTACCCTGGTGTTTTTACAGGAAGTGTACAGTCAAATTTCCCCTGTTTTCTGCATCCACACATGACACCCCTTCCACACACATTGTCCTGTGTCTGTCAAATTGGATTGGTGTGAAATCCATAGATGCTGACAGATGTCTCTGCCCCCACTTGCTCACATTTACACTCGTCTGTAGGGCAGGCATGTTTGGCAGATGATAGATAATTTATGTGGAAATGGATGTGGATGACAAACAAAAGCCCAGATAAATCTCACTGCTGTCAAAGTTAACAGGATCTTTGTTAAACTTAACAAATTGATTTACCCAAAATAAAATTGTCACTCGGTCAGTAGTATATTCCCTATGATGGAGAAACAAAACCATGGGCATGCAAGTGACCAATTTGTATTAAATTTGAGACTGTTAAAGCCTTTTGAGAATCAAACTGCACATCAGCTGATTGATTTAGACAAATAAACATGCAGAAACACCAATAAATAGATAGCAGTTTCTTCCAATAATAGAACTGGACAAGAGGTTAGGACCAACAGGAAAAATAGATGTAAGATCAGACAACACGTTTAAAAAACCCAAATTGGTGTCAGAAATAGAGAATCGGTCCCAGACTGGAAAAGGCGGTTTCCCCACCTCTGTTTACCGCGTAATAGGTGTTGATGTGCTTTGTGAGATGTGTAGTTGCACACATGTTGGACAGTAACTAGCAATGTCAGGTTCAGGATTTCAGATGGCAGCAGACTTTAATTCTTACTAGAGACCTCATGAAGCCTGAGGTGGTTGTGTTAATGTAAGGATCCCCACCTCATCCACATAGTCCTGCTCCTGACTAAACATGTGGTTGTGTTAATGTAAGGATCCCCACCTCATCCACATAGACCTGCCCCTGACTAAACATGTGGTTGTGTTAATGTAAGGATCCCCACATCATCCATATAGACCTGCCCCTGACTAGCCATGTGGTTGTGTTAATGTAAGGATCCGCACATCATCCATATAGACCTGCCCCTGACTAGCCATGTGGTTGTGTTAATGTAAGGATCCCCACATCACCCACATAGACCTGCCCCTGACTAAACATGTGGTTGTGTTAATGTAAGGATCCCCACATCACCCACATAGACCTGCCCCTGACTAAACATGTGGTTGTGTTAATGTAAGGATCCCCGCATCACCCACATAGACCTGCCCCAGACTAAACATGTGGTTGTGTTAATGTAAGGATCCCCACATCACCCACATAGACCTGCCCCTGACTAACCATGTGGTTGTGTTAATGTAAGGATCCCCACCTCATCCACATAGACCTGCCCCTGACTAAACATGTGGTTGTGTTAATGTAAGGATCCCCACCAGTACTGCTTCACATGTTGTTAGTCTCCTCC
>JAECMU010099654.1:9133-20666 GCA_016106625.1 Dracogyra subfuscus | reverse complement strand
TTTCTATTGAAGTCGAACTTTATCTAAAAGATGGATGTTTGGACAAAGGCACAATTTTAGTACTTACCATTGGCACTATTTTTCGTGGATACAAGAAAAAATGTTTTAACATCACCAGTGCACACTGATATCCAACACTGCCATTAGAGAAAACCCGCCACATTTTTCCATTAGCAGCAAGGGGATCTTTAATATGCACTTTCCCACACACGGGAAATAATTTATTACGGCCTTTGTCCAGTTACGGTACACTGATAATAACTAGAAAACGTTTAATGGATTCACAGTTGGTTCGATCCTGCGACGGAAGAACTTCATAAAGCACTCAGTAGACTTGGCTAAATCCCACCCCGGTACGGATAAAAAAAAGAAAGAAAGGTTTTATTTAACGACGTACTCAACACATTGTATTTACGTCGTTATATGGCATCAGACATGCTCCACGATTCTCATAGTTTATACAGTAGAAGCAAAATTCCATTTCTAAGCGTCAAACAATTGATTGACGTCATTTGTCATAATTGCGTGACGTCATGTCATTGTAACGTAATGAGGCGGAGAGGTGACGTAGGCTAGTAATAATGTGTGACCGGTTTAGGATCGATCCCCGTCGTTGAACTCATTTGGCTATTCTCGTTGCAACACGACTGGTATATGCTCTCCTGTCTATGGGATTACGTATACAAGATCCTTTGCTACCAATGGTGGTGGTGGCGTGAGGAATTTCGGGTTTCCTCTCTACGACTAGCATTTTATTTACGATTATATGGCGTCAGACATATGGTTGAGGACCACTACATGGGGTACTCTTATTCGATTAGCAGCAAGGTATCTTATATGCATCATCGCAGACTAGTACATACCACGGCATTTGATACTGTTCGTAGTGCACTAGCTAAAACGAGAAATGGGCCAACCGACGAGACTAGATCCCACATCGACCGCGCTAAGTCTCGCGATGTAGTGTAGGACATGGACCCTTTTGGGGTGGGGAGGACGAGGAAAAACAAACCCACCCAATTACAATGGAATTTATGAGTCATACTTTTATACGAAGCAAAGTTTATTCTATGGATTTTTCCTGGATCCCTTGTCATTTCGACAGCGGTTAACTCTCTCCCTTCACCCAATAAGGAGTACATAAGACCTAGTGGTACAATTATGTTTAAGCAAAAATTACCACAGTAGTATTTTTTCCTTTGGAACTATGCAATTAGTTGTGATTTTAGAGGTTACTTGTATTTACAGTAATAAAGCAGGACGGCTGATAATGTTACTATTTCAGGGATGGCCGTTATTGCACAATACTGTAATGATCTCAAACTTTCACTAACTGGTAACCGTAAATTTCATGACTGGGTTAGTGAGATAAGAGGGTGTAGTGGCCTTGCACCTACCTACACATTGAGCCCATATGAATTTGCTCTGGGTTGGAGCAGGTACCAAGCTGCAAACTAAATACCAACTTTAGTCAGATGGCTTAACCACAACAGGTACAGGCCAATAACTAAGAAAACACTCCAATTATAATTTCAGTACACAGTCCAAAGGCTGAAGAAATACCACATTGACGTGATAAAAACCCTGCAGAATGTCAATTCTAGAATTTTGTTTGGTTAAAGCAAAGCAAAGAAAAGAAAAAGAAAAAATATTGGGACAACTTTATACACTTTATTTGATAATTGTACATGTTATACATAAAAGACTGCTAAAATACAAGGATACTAAAAATATACTATTTGACTTAAAATGGCATGATCAGAAATTTACCTGTACACATGCACCGTAAGCAGCACTACGCCGATATTTATTCGGCGTCACATCAGAACGGAATGACAGAAGAGAAAAAACAGAAGAAAGTCAGGAAAACTTAGCACACTTATTTTTGGCATCTAAACAAAATAAATAAAGTCAACAATGAAACCATACAAGAGATGAGAATGAGAGAGAAGCAGAAAGAAAAGAAAGAAAATGAAATGGAGCAACACAAGATTAAAACAGGACAGATTATTATAAATATGTTTTGTGTGTAAAAAGTGGTTATCAGCTAATAACAGATTCATTTGATTTGGATTTATTTACAAGTTTGTCAAGCAGTCGTGTCAAAATCACCAGACTCGTCAGCAGTCAATTGTCATGATTATAAAGTACATTTGTGTGTTTATCCCACACACCTCAATCACAGTGCACAAACCTTTCAACTCTAATATTGGTTTGTGCAAGCTGTATTATACAGTATTATTAAAACTCACTTTTTTTTTATAAAATATATCTCCTCCAAAAGAGGCCATTTTATAAATCCTGAAGATGCATATAGGCAACATTCATTCAACATCACAATCACACATTCTAGTCACACACTTTCACGCATAAGATACTTATTGCACAGGTTAAAATAATGGTTTAGTTAAAATTTTAAGATGAATTCTAAAATGATATATATGAGGTCAAAAGCGATCGGGCACAAGATGTCTGGTGTTGGTTGAGCTCTGTGAATGGCAGTCCGACTAATTCTGTGTGAAAGAACGAGGGTATCCGTAACAATCGCATCTTACACCAGCAAAGCCAGCGACACTGGTGGACTTAACGTTGACACTTCGTGAAACCTGAAAAATTAAAAACAATGTGCAACACAAGAATACAGTAAACAAATCATTTATTTGAGGACAAATTAAAAAAAAAAATTACACATGTACACTTATAAGGCCAATATTTGGGTAAACTCAATTTATATTCCTATATACTGCATAATTTGTTTTTTAATAATGGTATGTTTTTAATCTACATTACTGTAGTGATTTTCCTAGAAATTTGGCATGGTAGACCAAACACTTTTGGGGCATTTTCACCACTTTCGGTGCACTTGTATTTCATTGAAATTAAATTAAAAAAATAGTTGAAATAAACATGTAATTTATGTGTTTGCTTTAATAAATGAATGACAATGTATGAAAGGCATATTATATAAATATTTATTGGGCAATTTTAGAATTGCTGAAATTTTTTTTTTTTAATCTCAGGGCTTCATGGTGCCAATTAAGGCAAGATGGCACTAGATTTGAGTGAAACCTGCCTTGTGTGTAAAAACTGGGGTCAGTTGATTTTAAGATATTATCTTGCAACTTAATTGTTAAAACTTTCACTTGTTAATCTAAATCTCTCAAAAGAGCATTTATAAATTTTATCTTACTTTGATGCTTTGTACTTTTCCCTGATGGCTTGCTGTGGATGACTGGAAGCGTTGTTGAATGTTTTGAACAGATCCTCCAGACACTTGTAGATGTGACACAACTTGTAGCCAGTGTGTCGCTCCAACGTGGCAGACTGAAAATTGTATTTTCATTAACACTGCTTTTCAGAGGTTATGGATCCGTACACTCAAAATCACAGCATGGGTTTAGAAAGATTATGAGTATAGTAAACATTCCAATACGCTTTGAAAAGAATCTGACAAGAGTGAAATGGGTACCACTATAAACCAAATTTCACCGACCTATTCCTTATAGTTTACTATAGCATTTACATGTAAAAATTTACACAACCTATTTTGAATAGTATTACCTTTTTAATTGGTAAAAGATCAATTTAAAAGTTAAACTTCACACTAATTAGCTTACACATTAATCCGTTATTGGGAATCTTATGCTTGGCACACATCTACCAATTAATGCCGACCCTGCAATCGCATATAATCTTAAGTTTTACCACAATTAGGTTATTGCATTGGTTGTGTGCACAGGTACACATTTTCACAGACTTGTCGCTTCGACAGTCAAGTTGGCGTTAATTGGTAGATGTGTGCCAGGCATTAAGAGGAAACCTGCTATATTTTACCATTAGTAGCAAGGGATCTATTATAGGCACCATTCCACAAACAGGATGGCACATACCATGTCCTTTGATATACCAGTTGTGGTGCACTGGCTGAAACCAATTGCCCGATGGGCCCACCGACTGGAATCAATCCTAAATTGACTGCATCAAGCAGGCCCTTTACTACTGGGCTACAATCCGTGCCATCAATTGCATTGAATGCGTGTACGATATGAGGAATAGTTGCTCAGCTCACCCATGGTTCTCTTCCAAGCGTGTAGTTGGCTAAACAAAGTGCGGAAGACGCCAGGACACTGGGCACATAGTCTAGGAATGGATCACTGTCGATCATTGTCAACTCGGCAAGGTACTGTGGAAAATAAAAACAAATCTAACTTAACCACAAAGTAATGTGTGTATTCCTTTGAGTTAATATTTTATAGTGAAAACTAGCGTTTGGACTAAAAAACACCAACTGCCAAAGTCCAATGATAATCATGATGTGCATCCATTAATTCCTAAAAATAAGTTTAATTTCATTATTCCAATAATTCAATTTAACAACTATAGGGACTAACCTCCAAAGCTCATTCATCAAGTTACATACTTGCTGATTACAAATTCTAACCTTTTTTTTGACCAGACATTAACTAAAAAGTAAGTTGTTTACCAGTAGGCTACACACAACGGTTGTATGCTTGTTAAAGGAGCATTCAAGGTCAAATCAGTTTAGGAAGCACCATCTCATGATTAATAAAATGTGGTACACTTATAATAGTTAATGAGAAGACCTCTGAACATTTTAAGACTTGTTGAATTGTTGACAGTTACCATATTAATGTCCAGCGATCACCCATAAAAATTTGTAGTTTACGGTACTTACTGCTTTTCACTTGTGATGGTTGTACTAAATGCAAAATAAATGTACTGAAATATCCATATCTTGTCAAAAGTAGACTAAATATTTTTAATTTGGCCATTTCCGTCAAACCAGAAATATACCGGTACCATAAAATTAGAAATCTCAATCACGTTGATATGAGAAGCAAATGTAATGCTATATTTGTGTTTTTATTTATTCATTAGTAATTTACAGTGTAAGGGTATATACGTTTGTCTTTGATTTATGTATGAATGACCAAGATGGGGTGCAATTGTCATCACTTCACCATATACTTATCCATTTTAAAATAAATAAAATTCACTGATGTTTAATGCTATCCTACATGTATTAATGACCAGTTATCCATGAATGTGATATTCTCTTTTAACACATTAGAAACAAGTTACCTTTATTTTAATAATTACTGTACCATATATCCTAAGTGATTTGACATATTCACCCTTAGCAAGCATAAAACAAGTATTGTGTATAGCCTACTGGTGAACCATTCACATTTTAACTGGCAAAGCCATTTACAATAACCGATTCCAAGGTAAAACTTACAAAAGCTAGAGATTCAGTCTTGGTGTCAGCCTCGTCTAGTTTGAGCAATCTCTCACAGAACCAGTTTGTCGTCGGGACGGCGATGTCAAATGAAAGAACTTTCAGGATGAGATGTTCCATACGCAATACCTGAAATGGCCAACACATGCTGATAAGCAATTTTCATTACCGTATTCACCTGCAGTCAATGCACATTTAATACATTAATAGTTAAAACTGCTAGCTATCAACAGTTACAGGTTTTAGAGAATGTCAATCAAAAATATTTCTTTAAAGTGTCTTGTCAAAAATATTTTAAAGTTCTTTTTAAAAGTAGGAAGGAGCTTGACCAAAACCTGCTACTTTTTCTTTTAGTAGCCAGGGATCTTTTGTATCTACCCCTCCACAACCTTTAATACACCAGTCATGGTGCACTGGCTAGAACGAGAACTAGCCCAAAGTGCACACCAAAGAATCTATCCGAACCAACTCTTACACCAGGCAAGCGCTTTGCCACTGGGCTACATCCCAGTCCATGAATTTAATCAATATTTTAGATTTTTGTTTGCAGCAAACAATTTTACCACTGTCCTAAACCCTTCACGGTGAAAACTGCTACTAGAACTATTTTTTCTAAATTGTTCACAGTACACAGAATGATGCTGTTTGGTAATAAAATGCTTATCAACACTAGATCAAGAACACTTCTGCGACCTACCTGCTGTTTTGTGTATGTGTTATCCGTGATGTAGACAAATTCCAAAACATCTGGGGGATAAATTTCTTCATATTTTCTGGAAAAACAAAACAAAAAAACATGATAAATTATATATTCTGATGTTAAGTTTTGTTTCCATCATAATCAGTGTAGGTATGACCAATAAACACTGCACTAAGTTTCTAAGTTAACTGGAAACCAACAACATATCACTGGTGCTTCTATACTTGTGTATACATCTATTCACATCTATTCTTACAAAAAGGTATTGGGTTTTAAAAAATACAAAACCCCCATAGATTTGGGTTCCTGTGAACTTTTATATTACCAGTCACGCCAATCAACATACTGTACCCTGTCAGGGTGCAATTTGTTTTTAAAATTTTGATTAGCAGTTTTTCCTACTGGATGAAGAATTGAATAGCAACTAGTGGATTTTGATTAGCACATCTTTTCATTAAAAATGCTCGTTTTTATTGAATGTACAGACTTACATGGCTGCTTCAGTTTTTCAATGGAAAATACATTTGACATTTTGAGTTCTAAAAGTGGTTTTTGACTAGTATTTTTGCTTAATAGATTTGATAGTCTGATTTTATAATAAATTTATCATTTTACTATTAAAAAACCCGTTATTGGGAGTAATGGACAAATACTGGACAGCTGGGCACAACACGTAAATAAGATGTTCACATGATAATTAACCGATTTAGAATATGCTAAAAATTAGAAAACACATGAAAATAATCCTTTCCGATTCAAATATGAACTTTATTGATGTATTTATAAAACATTTAAATGAATCTATGCAAGTAAAAATTAATAAAGTAGCAACTCATCATGGTTTTTATCAAAATTAATCCAGTGCATAATTTAACATTGGCAATGCTAATAAAATGTAGACATGCTAAGGAAATAATACTAACCCAGCCAAAAACATGCTAGCTGCCCCAACGAGCTGAAGCTTGCCCCTCAGCACAGACAGCTGGGAAAGAAACCTGTCAATGTAGTTGACGGCAAGGAACAGCGTCTCCCTGTGAATCTTGTACTCTTCAGACACCTCGACCAGCCAGTCGACCAGAATACTTCTCATCGAGTTTGTGATGTCGGGCTGCTTCTTCATGTATCCAGGCTTTGGTCGGTTCTTCAACTGTTACAAGGTAAATATATAAACGTTTAATCATCCTGAACAGAAAAAGTTAGGTTTTGTATTGTTTACCTCCACCACTGGAGCACACCGATATGTTAATCATTGGCTTTTGGATGTCAGAACATTTGGTAATTTTTACATATATGTAAAGGCACTGATTTTCTGCAATCGCGAAAATACCAATCCGAAACAATTTCTGATGTTTCCAAAACATTTAACTTTAAATAGTGCATTTGATTAACTGACATTTTTTCAATTAGAAACTATAGACATCTGCCGGAATTTGTAACATTATGACTCTGAAAATTAGTGCCTCTACATGTGCTTGTTCTGAATGTGCACGTTATACCCTATGACATGACAACAAACTTAACCTTACATTAATTTTACCACCCGAATGAACTAAATGCTGAAACCATGAAGTCTTGCCTGATCATTTACACTTCTGCCGCACCAAATTTAAAGCACCATTCGCATGGATATAACTAATTACTCAAAACTGAAAAGCAAATTCAATGGCTAATATGCTTAAACAATTTCCTAGGATTAGACTAGAAAATGTTTTGACAACTATTGAGCTAGAAAAAGTAAATAAAAATCCTCTAGTTCTGAAAATAGTGATATTACCTCTGCTTCCTGGAGATAAGCAAAAATATCTTCAGCATATTCTGGTACATCGAGTATTACAGCCTCTCGATCCAATGGACTCTTGTCTGATATGGTGTCCAGAGTCGTATCCAGAACCATCGGAGACGCTGGAAAATATTAACAAATTAAAATGATCAACTAGTCAGGGATATCTTGTACACCAATATTTTCATTATTCTGCATGTTTCCATTTGGTATCTTGGTAATTATGACCTTAAAAGCTGAATTCCATCCCAACTTTGTATTCAATATATTGCTTGTCAAATTTGATTAAACTGGTGGATAAAACATTTGTATTTCATCCCTTAGTAAGAATAAAGCTTTAATAAATCTGTACAAAACATCCATTTTTTGCAATGCAATATACAATGAAATTACTAAATTATCTTTAACCCCTTAAGTGTGTGTGTGTGTGTGTGTGGGGGGGGGGGGATGGGAAGGGAAGACCAGGAGCCCCTTGGCCAGTGCTGGGTGGTATTAAAATTTCACATTTGGATATTCTGTGAGTGAATTACCAAACCTGTACCCCTCTAGGCTATATCAAAGGCTCTAAGACTAAACCCAACCATTTAAAGTGGGTTACGGGTCTAACTAATGCCCAATTACTGTGTATAGGTCTGTACGGTATTGTTTTTGACAGCATCAATATTGAGCAGTGTTTTTGGTATACTCTGCTTTAAATACATGCCAGAGTTGAGGCTCACTTGCCAATTTCATACTTTCCGTTGACGCATGCAATATTTCTGCTAGATAGAAATGTCTGGGTATGGTTATACTATAGAATTGAATACAGCCAGTATACGATTCCTCTCCCAGAAATAAAATGGGTAACGTTTAGGGTTAAGATTAAGGAAATCAAACAATGATCAAGCATAATTGTAAAAATGTTAATTGAAAAAATCAAAAAAATCTGCAATATATTTTGGGTATGGTACAATACCAGTTTTTACCCTCTGGCAGAAAATCTTTTTCTGTCCCATTAAGATTCAGTGAAAAAAAGTTCATTCACTGTTTAGCCCATTTTGCATTCATCAGGTATATTGCTGGTGCTTTACTAAATTGCAGAAAACATCTTTTTGGACAGTAGTTCGACCTGTACACACTTTTCAACAGTTAAGCTGAGGTTAATCTTTGAAGGCTTTGATAAAGATGTAGTGTTTTCCCAAACTTGTTTTTTTAGCATGGTGCAGCACCATGCCGCAGTAGTCTAGCACCATCTTGCCTTAATCAGTACCATGCTGCCCTCAGATTAAGCCTTTTTCAATAATTCTAAAATGGTCTTGATCAAACACTAAAAAATATATTACATTTATGCTCATTTCCAAAAACAATTTTTGTCTTCAATGCAAAACAAAAAGTGCCCTGAAAATGGTAAACGTGTTTCATCTACAATGTCTTGCCAAGTTTCTAAGGAAAACTCTTTCGGAAAGACTTTCTAGCGTTCCAGCATGCAATGATGCATGGTAATACCAAAATTAACCCTAAACCTAAGCCTGAACGAAGTGAATGCTGGAACGTTTTGAAGTTTTGCCCCACAACTATACTGAAAACAATTATGAATAGCCAGTATCGTTTTTAATATTTTTTTAAAATATTCAGACAATCCCCATTCTCTATGGTCACAAGCAACTCATTTTAATTGTACTTATAAAATTAAATAGACTATTTTTTATACCCAAGTCTTCATCATCAGCAATAGTTTCCACAGATTCCAGGGAGGTCAAAGCATCCTCTGTTGAAGGCAAGGACGTCAAGGCTTTGTTCAGCTGAATTTCTCTCAGGGCAGAATTGCTTTTATTTGATGCACACAATGGTTTGCTGGCGTTTTCCTTCGGTTCATCAACAAATATCGAGAACGTATCAAGTTGAACGCAGCAAGACTTGTTTTTCGCCGACGCATTTTCACTTTGTCCCTGTAACAAAGAAACCCGGAAGCACGTGAAGCAAGCATTTACGAACATCATTTAAATATCTACTCTGTACAAGTATTTCACTTGCAACAAAAATTAAAAACATACACAATACCTGCAATATATTAGTCTTATGCAATTTGTACACAGCATTCTATTGTTTTTAAAATTAAAACAATATTTACAATTTTCAAAAATACAAAATTCAAAAAAGCTAGGCCAACCTTTGCAGCACGAGATGGTTGAACTCTTATTTGATTCGTGATGGTGCCGAGTGCCGTCCGTTTTGGAACAAGTGCATTTGAACCTTTGTTTGTCAAAACATCACGTTTCGTCGTCTTTCCATTTTGAAATTGTTCATTTTCAGCGTTTGAAACTCTCTGGAAGCCCGTACCATGTACAACCGACATGCTTAAAGTCCGACCGTTGATACTTCGCTGTAATATCTGCAAATAATTCCTCTATAATACTTATCACAAAACTATTAGACTTAAAAGATACTCGAATAGTAAAATGCAATGCTAATATATACTGCAATGAATGACTTGCAGTCACAAAACATAAGTTTTGTCAAATTATTTTCTGAACATCGGTCACAGCTCTCGTGATGTTGCTTTCAACTGATTGAATTCCCCGCTGTAGCTTGAAATGCCCAATAAGAAAAATACAGCTTCGTCACGTGATATACAATTTATTTTCGGAACGAGGCGAGCTTTCTCCACCAGCTGTTCTTTTGATGTGCAGGCAAGGTTATTGAGATGCACATGCGATTCGGATTGCAATGTATAATACTGTTGTTATGCTAATGAGCGTAAGGACCATATGCTTTTATTGTAGTTAGTAACGCTCTCTTAACACTGATTGTGACCTCAATTTACACAATTAACACATTTACCAATTAAAGGTATATATATTACACAAGTGGGCGTTACCAGAAATTTTTGAAAGACTCACCTTTGTAAGAAACTGGGCCAGTATATTTTATAGCTAAAATTTAACTTTAAAATAAAGAAGACCCCAACCCAAAAGCAACAACAAAAAACGAAAACACACCACTGAAACTACCTAGGCCTACATATAATATAATTTCAAATGCTTATTTATTATACAGCAATCATTATTTCGGTTGAGGAAACGTAGGTCTCTAACATAAAGTTATAGAGTAGGCCTACAGACTTACAAAAAACAAATATTTAAGTAGGTTACTACCGTCTCACCCCCATTGGCTATTTCTCGTTCCAGCTAGAGCACCACAGCTGGAATATAAAATACCGTGGTATGTGCTATCCTGTTTGTGGGATGGTGCATACAAAAGATCGATTGCTAATAATGGCAAAAAGGACGTGCGCCACAACAGCTTGTTTTGAAAGTTTGTTTTGTTTAACGACACCACTGGAGCACATTGAGGAAATAATCAGCTATTGGATGTCAAACATTTGGTAATTCAGACTCGTAGTCATCAGAGACCCCCCCCCTTTTTTTTGTAATGCAGCAAGGGATCTTTTATATGCACCTTCCCACAGACAGAGAAGCACATACCACGGCCTTTTCCCGGTTATGGTGCATTATTTGGAACAAGAATAAAGGAATCAGCTGAATGGATCCACCGAGGTGATACGATCCTGCGACGCTAGCACCTCAATCGAACACTTAACCGACTGAGCTAAATCCCGCCCCCTCCCCCAGCTTGTTCTGAAAGTGCACATAAAACCGTAAGACCTGAACTAATGGAACAAAAATTGACATCCAATAGCCGATAATTAATAAATGTCATTAGTGATGTCATTAAAAAACAAAACTATCTTCTGAACAAAAACTGGTTCAGTGATCTGGGGCGGATCCAGCTTTTCTGATGGGGGGGGGGGGGG
>JAECMU010099650.1:5391-15421 GCA_016106625.1 Dracogyra subfuscus | reverse complement strand
AGAGAGAGAGAGAGAGAGTGAAGAAATCTACTGCCGCCACATAGGCTAATTCTTCGAATAAAGCAACACGCGGTCTTTTAATGCCCCAACAACAGCCTGAGATATATCAGTCATGAGGGTGGTGGTGGGATTCCGAGTCTAATCGGGGTAGTCGATCCCGCGACACATTGCACATTAAGCTAGCGCTCTGCCATAGAGCTAAACTCAAACAAACACACACACACACACACACACACACACACGGGCTGGTTTTGACACAGGCAGGATCCACACAAATGTACTAGATGCACAGTGTTTGATAATATTTTAAATTACGGTTATTTTCCTGACACTTGGTCTTCTGCCATTATAGCTCCAGTTCACAAAAAAAGGAGATTGCAGTGATCCAAATAATTTCAGAGGAATTAGTTTAATAAGTTGTGTTTGTAAATTATTTACATCAATATTAAACAGACGTTTGATAAATGTATGTAACAATAATGATTTAATAACTGATGCCAGTTTGGTTTTCGCCAGGGTGTCATTATTACCAAGACATTAGCCAGTAAAAAAAAGAGTATACTGTTGTTTCGTTGATTTTCGTAAAGCTTTTGATTATGTTGACATATTAAGTTTATGGTATAAATTATCAAAATTAGGTATAAGAGGGAAGTTCTTAACGGTAATTCAATCTATGTACAGTCATGTTGAATCATGTATTACACTAAATGGTAAATGTTCAAATGTTTTGAAAAATAATTTGGGATTGATACAAGGTGAAATTTTATCCCCTCTGATGTTTTCCCATCTTACTTAACGATTTTTAAGTCAGTTTTATAGCTAATGGTGCTGTTGAGTATCAGTTTGTTTGTGTTGATGTATGCAGATGATTTAGTTTTATTTTCTGAAACTGTAGAAGGTTTTCAAAATCTATTAGAAAATTTATATTTGTATGCAACCAAATGGAAACTGACTGTGAATACAGAAAAAACGCATATAGTTGTTTTCAGAAACGAGGGAAGAGTAAAGTCATTTGAGACATAGACGTATAATAAAAAGTCTATTACAGTTAAAGATCAGTTTTGCTATTTAGGAATAATTTTTCGATGTAACAGTAAGTTCAGTTATCTTCAGAAACATTCAGCAGATCAAGGCCGTAAAGCATTATTTGTAAAACAATGATAGACTTGTTTGATACGTATGTCAGCAGTATATTATGTTATGCATGTGAAGTATGGTGTTTTAATAAAGGTAGTGAGGTAAAATTTTGTAAAAGGTTATTACGAATGAAGAAATCTACATGTAATATAATGGTATACTTTGAACTTGGAAGAATTCCAATGGAATATATACGTCTGTTTCGCATGGTAAAATATTGGTTTAAGTTACTTACCACAAAAAACTGCATTCTTAAACAAGCGTACAGTGTACTGTTGGATCTTTCAGAGAGAAATTCAGGTCAAAAGCTTCAATGGATAAACCTTATAAAAGGTTTTGGCGATTTGTGGGAAAACCAACCATTTATATGTGGGAAATATTTTTTGCCATTAGTTAAAACCCGTATTTTTGATCAGGCGAAGCAGAAGTTATGTAGTTTATTAAATACTTCACCAAAGTGTATTTATATAAGCATGTTGATGATAACTTGTGTTTGCAGTATTATTTACAAAAATATATTCTTAAACAAAAGCGCATTAAATTAAGATTATCAGCACACGTTTTGTCTGTGGAAACGGGAAGGTATAGACAGAACAGAAAAAACTTGTATTTATTGTAATCTGAATAAAGCTGAGGATGAATATCATTTTTTATTGGAATGTCTTAGATATGACAGTATAAGAAGTAAATATATAAAAATGTTTTATTGGAAAAGACAGTCAGCCTATAAAGTTATTTTGTTATTAAGTGTTAAAAATATTTAAAGAATTAAATCAACTTAGTAAATATATATTTGAATGTTACAAAATACGAGCCACTTTATGTATAGTATGATGTATGTATATTATGATTAGTCAGATTGATTAATTTAAATGTATATGTATGTAGATATGCATATATGTATGTGCAAGTTTATTATTTTTTATATATTGTATTCTCCTGCACTACACTAGATTGTGCAGTCATTGTATGTAATGTGTGGGGTTTTTTTCTTGTTGTACCGATGAGCTGTAAAGGTGAATAAAGAATTGAATTGAATTGATTACGCTATCCCCAGTGTAATGGCCAGTGTGCATATAATAATAGAACAACTAAAGTCATAATTACATGTTTTATTGGCAGGTTTATACAAACAGACTTCAAACAGCAGCGTGTCACAACCATTGATGCAATAGCACAACAAAGAATGGAGGCGGGGGCTGATATTACAACACAGAATGAGGGCGGGGGGGGGGGGGCGTTATAACACAACACAGAATGGGGGAAGGATGATATCACAACGCAGAATGAGAGCGGGGGGGGATTGATATCACTACACAGAATGGGGGGAACGCTGATATCACTTTACATAATGAGGGCGGGAGGGCTGATATCATAATATAGAGGCGGGAAGGCTGATATGACAACATAGTATGAGAGCAGGATGGATGATACAACAACACAGAATGAGGGAGGGATGGATGATATCACAACACAAAATTGGGGTGGAAGGTTAACAATATATTTATTACAACGTGGAGTCAAGCAGAACACAGAATGGGTAGAGGATAATGGTTAACTGTATGCGTATTTACACCTTGGGTGGTTATATTAATATAAATAGTTATGATAAACCTATCAGCACGATCAAAGAGCGAATCTAGCCTCAAATAGCTGAGGGTGTAGTAAAAAAAACGTATCAATACACAATACTATACGCTTTTCAGTAGCTGTATAATATACAGAAGAGTTATAATAATATTAATATAATATATATAATATTTCATGGGTTTTGGGGTCGGTTTTTTTTTAGATATGATTTATATCTCATCGAGTGAGATATAAATAATATTTAAAAAACAAAACCCACGAAATGTTCCATTTATTATATAATGGCCCTGTCACACTATAGCGTATGAGAGAAACGTATGAGTTGCGTATGAAAATTCATTAAATAATTTTCACACGCACAAGAAGCCTTTGAAAATGCAGAATTGTGCGTATACTTAACGTATTTAACCTATGCGTATGGGGTACGTTAGGCATAGGTTGTATACGTTTGAAGCACGGTGGCATACGCTGGCATACGGCGAGGTAGAAAATAATTTTTCAGCATGTTTAAACTTTTGTGCGTACTCCGACGTATGGTTTATACGCTAAGAATACGTTAGGCAGACGCTGAATACGCTACAGGTACGCTAGAGGTACGTAACTTCTATATCGAGTACGCTGGTCGTACGCTGACATACGCTGGCATGAAGGTGTACCGTATAGCTAGCGTATTAATAGCGCACTGACAGCGCAAGAGTAACGTACTTCTAACGTATGTCTGACTTATCTGCAACGTATATAGAAATATTGGCGTATGCGTGACGATTGAGTAACGTAATTAACGTACACCTAGCGTATGATTGGCGTCTGGCCAGCGTATGCCCAACGTATACCCAGCGTATTGCCAGCGTTTTGAAAAAGTGTACATATAGGTTCCCATTTGTACCTCTTCTTCACTTCTTCACTTCTTTATGGACCTTACACGAGAGACGATACGCAGAGTACGCTGGCCAAACACTGGTCTTACGCTGTCATACGCTAGCAGAGTACGCTGGCCATAGGCTAACATTTCCTGATATTCGCTGGTCATACGCTGGTAATACGCTGGCCATACGCTACTCGTATGCTACGCATAGGTTAAATACGGTAGGTATACGCACAATTCTGCATTTGTAAGGGCTTCTTGTGCATATCAAAACTATTTTATGAATAGTCGCAGAGAGGAAACCCGCTACACGTTTCCATTAATAGCAAGGGATCTTTTAAATGAATTAACCCAGAGACAAGATAACACGTACTACGGCCTTTGATAAATAGTACAAAATCCCGTGTTTTCTGGCGTTCAGGTGTTTAATTACTTATATAAATATATTTAATTAACAAACAAAGGTGCGTACCTGGAAAAACCAGGATTAGTGAGTTTAACAATGGATACATTTTAACAGCCCGGAACTGATCATATTATAATAGACCGGAACAGGTCTGTTACTGGCACTTCATAAAACTAAACATACAACACGTAAGAGAAGCAGTCGTGCGTTTTCAGGCAACACATTTACATACTTTTTTTACACATTTTACATTACATCGACACAGTTATAACTGCACTGATTCACCTAGGTTAAAGTTGAATCGTGCGGTTGTTGGTCTTATAAATCGTGCAACAAAATATCACCTAAAATATAAAATATTCGAACATTTGAATGATGGCTAATTAATAAATCATTAAAAAAATGTTTTAGCCAACGTTAGTTGTCAAAATGTTTTTGCAAACCAGTTTGTGGAACCTAGCGTTAGCGGGAAAAAAAGTAATGTTGAAGGTACCTTTAATAGGTCACCTGTCCGTCTTTAAAGCAAAACTGCATTACTATTTTATTATAGAATTTCTTTGTTTAATTATTTGTTTAATCACTTTCAATAATGTCGATAGAGTTAGCAAAAATGGTGTTAACATCACCAATAGTGAAAACAGTCAGTTTAGTTGATAAAGAAACTTGATGTTTTTTCCCCAGGTTTTTTAAACACCCGTTATTGAGATTATTTATTTATAATATCACACCACAATAACAAACATATGCGTGTCATCGTCTTAAATGTATACTCGTCCGCCAGTCTGGCCAATGAAATAAGCTCGATCGAATTTGATAGATCGGTGACATATTAGTTAGCATGAAACTGACTGCTCTGTGATGCACACGTTAACAGCAAGCGTATGCTCCTTAAATACATTTGTTTATGAAATGTAAGAAATATAATAGTGCATTCGCGTCCGTTAGATATCATTTATCTCACAACCCGCTCTTTAAAAAAAGTATTCAACTATTTGCCGACTCTACACCGGATCTTGAAGATTGCCTCTGTGAGTATAGACTTAGTCAGACTATTATTTTTTGGGCTGGCATTTCAAAAACTTATATTTTTTTATAAATACTCTGTCACCCTTTATTTTTGGCAGTTCATCTAACTTGCTCCAATCACCTTCAACTTTGGATGAGCAGTCAATTTCTTTTAATTTTGACCAAACATGGTTATTTTCAACTTTACTTAATTTGTCCGCCCACTTTAAACTTACCCTCCACCTTCTGTCCCGGAATTGGTCACTGGCTATGTTAGAGACTAGGTCTGGGGTGGGCGTGCCTGAACCTTAGGGATATGGGCACGTTAAACGAGTTCCTTTCCCCCTGTATATAATATTATTAATATATTGAACAACGCGCATCACAACCGATACAATCTGGACTTTGTAATGTTACAATAGTAAAAACAATACGATAAATATATATCATAACAACATCTGTCTTTCTATGAGTTTAAGGTAAACAATTTAACGCTTTTAAACTAAACGTGCGAATAGATGCAGGAAACCTTCACAACCCATTGGTATGGGAGCACGACCTTTTGTGTGTGCGTCCCAGGATTAAGAAATACATATACAAATAATGACGTTATCACATCCACTTTAACCATGACACAACCAACAAATCACACAACACTCTTAGTAATCGCAACATCCAAATTAATACGTTTGTTTCAAATGTAATTTCGCCTACCATGTGGTTGCCCACGTGGTTACACATGTGATTATATCTTAAACAGAATTAAGCTCATTAGACTGCTATAATATATGCGACATTCAATAAGTATGAGTGAGGATAGGCACCTTTAAAACACAATTAGAACACTAAGTGAAGATGTATGATGTACAAGATGTCGACTGATGATTCTTGCCAAGTGACAAATCCTATTTAATACTATGAATGAAAGAAAGAAATGCTTTATTTAACGACGCACTCAACACATTTTATCTACGGTTATATGGCGTCAGACATAGGGTTAAGGACCACACAGATTTTGAGAGGAAACCCGCTGTCGCCACTTCATGGGCTACTCTTTCCGATTAGCAGCAAGGGATATTTTATTTGCGCTTCCCACAAGCAGGATAGCACAAACCATGGCCTTTGTTGAACCAGTTATGGATCATTGGTCGGTGCAAGTGGTTTACACTTACCCACTGAGCCATGCGGAGCACTCATTCAGAGTTTGGAATCGGTATCTGAATTAAAAATTCCATGCCTCGACTGGGATCCGAACCCAGTACCTACCAGCCTGTAGACCGATGGCTTAACCACGACGCCACCGAGGCCGTTTTAATACTATGACGTTCCCTACTTATTCTCCGTCCATAAGTTCTAATAAAATTCAAAACTGGATCTAACTCAGTCGGTAGAGCACTCGCCTGGGGTGCATGGGTCGAAGGGTTCAATCCCCTCGGTGGACCTATCCTAACCAGGAGCCTTACCACTGGTATATCAAATGGTGAGGTATGTGCTGTCCTGTTTGTGGGAAAGTAAATATAAAAGAATGCTTGTTGCTGAGAAAATAAATTTAGTTTTGCAGGTTTCCTCTGAAGACTAAATTTCACAATTATCAAATGTTTGACATTCAATAGCTGATGATGAATATATCAATGAGTATTAGTGTTGACGTGAAACAAAACACATTGTATGTTTATATAAACATCATAATCGATGTTTTAATGTAATACTCCTTTTTCTTAAAACATATTGGTGCCATGATCATATCAATCTATTAAAGGAAATGTTTTATTTAACGTCGAACTAAACACATTTTATTTACTTTATTTTATTGTTAATATCAATCTTTTATATATCATTTTTAGTTTTACCAGTGTTTATTCGAACTGCATTGTATATACATATATGTTTCTTCTTTTTTAAAACTTAAATTCCAATTTATTTAAAATGAGTTATGTTTAATAAATTACGAAGCGAAAATATGCTATCTTAGCTAAAACGCTGAACGCCAATTTTAATAAAGGGGCATAATTCTGCTCGATTATTTTTCTCAGTTTCGAGCTAGGTTGAGGGTTATATGAACCCAGCGTTGCGTATTTATAGTTCTAAACTAATTGAATAGGATATATACATTCTTGTATAAATATTCTGATTTTGTTATAAATATGATTACGGGAAATATACACGTCGGAAGTATCAACACAAAGCTTATTTACACTGTCAGTTTGCATTTGAAGACACATATTAGTGTAAGTTTTTTTTGGTTCCGACTTATTAAGTTACACAACCTGACAGACGTAATGAACATGGCGAATATGTGAATGAGTATTATATCTAAAACGTAAAACGTACAACATGGATACAATGAAGCCTTTGTTTGTGTTGTAACAAGATCAGCCTATGAGGCCAGATTAATGCGAAGAAGGACATGTTTTTATTTAACGACGCATTCAGCACATTTTATTTACGGTTATATGGCATTAGAATTGTGCTTAACCGAAGTGTTTCTGGTCATCCTTATGTTTTTAATACAAAAAACATTATTTTTTCATATTTTTATCAACGCACGTGCTTCTGAGAAATAGCGATTATTGATTTGAGTTCTAGTCTATTTTTAAAGCTATTTCGCGGTTTCAACGTCACAGACTCTTCTGTCACTCTATTGCAATGAGTTACAGGTTTGTAAATTAATTAAACTTAGTGCCGGTTAAAACAGATCTGCACCTTTAACTATAGGGATCGAATTTACAACGCCTGTTTTGGGGCGTTCTGGTGGAATTTTTGGTGGGTTAGACGTACTGTTTGTTTGTGTGTTTCACACTCATATAACTACATATATGTACAAAGCTTAAACACGTGCGTTTAAGAAAAACAGGATTTGTAAACCAGGCTTTGTAAAGTCTGCCCTAGAAGTGCAACACCTTTCGGTATTCATTATAACCTTGATGCTGGATACCCAAACTAAGTGAACGTGTTTAGCGTTACAAGTCCAGTTCAAGCTGCGATATGCAACACTAAATGTCGTTGTCAACGATCCAGAGTAAGAAGAGGGGTTCGACATCGCCTTTATACGTCAGTTTAAAACAAATGAAATGTTTCGTTGTCAACTCTTAAGGTTGTCCAACGTATTAGCGCACGTATGTACGTTTGAGCACAAGCCCCAACACTGAAACCACCAAAAAAACACGGTCTGTGTACTCTACACAGTTTAACATTCAGTTATCTATATTAGGCCTATCTTGTAGCTTCGCTCTTCCTTCAAGACAGTCCTGGATTGGATACAAGAAAAAGCAATGATGTTACCCAAACCAAACTGCTTTGGGGATGGCCAAAAACCTTAGAGGTGAATGAAATCTATAACAATGTGTTATGAGAGAGAGATGACGGTGGAATGTGATTGTGAAGTTATGCCACAAAAATAACGTATATATGCTAAGGACACATGACGAGTTATACATGATGCATGGGAAGATCGTTGATTCTCATGAACTCTATCATGCTGAAGACGAAACTGGACAGCGTCACTAGCGAGGACAGGATGGCCACCACGGACGACCACCCGATGTAGAACTGTCCCGACGCGTACACGCCCTGCGCGAAGAACTGGAACAACTTGATGCTGTCTCGACGGATGTCCAGACAGAAGTCTTTGCCCTTGATTCCCATCACAACCAGAGCCATCAGAGTCATGCAACCTGTAGAGTGGAAAAAACGATGTACACCATTATTAATTATCATTGATAGAATTTAGTTCTGCATGTGTAAATGTCGACATAAATGAATTGTTTATAAATATTACAAGCATTTCAAGAGTTATTAAAGAAATATTTTTGCCGAGTTTAAAATAACCTATAATGTATTTTCATATTGTTACATTCTGCCTCAATGCCTTCCCACCCCTCCCATTCTCTGCCTGTCGGTCTTTATAGTATTTTCTCTTTCTCCATCTCTCCTTTATAACTAGCATATAGTCTAGTTAACAAACATGTGCACCACATGAGATTGATCCTAAATTATTTATACATGAATGAATATTAAAGTAAAGACAGTTAAAAGTAGCACTATGATTCAATGTTTAAATTCACATTTTCTTACAAACGTACGTCCACTCATATAATAATACGTACGGCAACTCATATATTAATACGTACGGCCACTCATTTAATAATACGTACGGCCACTCATATAATAATGCGTACGGCTACTATAATAATACGTATTGCCATTCATATAATAATACGTACGGCTACTCACATAATAATACAACCGGCCACTAATAATAATGTGTAATAATAGAAATTTAGTTTTATATGTTACCTGCGGAGAATGTGAGTAGACATATCGCAATGAGGATGCTGCGTATTTCATGTAGCGATGGCATCACAAGGTAGCTGACAAGCACGATAGCGGACACGACATAGATCAACAGACCTATCACACAGAATCCTTGTGTGGCTCTCACAAAATCTAAAACCGTGAAACATAGCGATATAGAGAAACTATACCATGAAACACGACGTGGATTAACAGACCTATCACACAGAATCTTGTGTGGCTCTAACAAAATTTAAAATAGTAAAACATATACAGTGTAGCAAAATAGAGAAACTATATCATAAAACACGACGTGGAGTAACAGACCTATCACACAGAATCTTGTGTTGCTCTGACAAAATCTAAAACAGTGAAACATATAACGATATATAGAGAGGAACTGTATTATAGACACGACGTAGATTAGCACATAATCTACAACATATGAAACAGTGATATACATGAGCAACAGACGTATCACAAATACTCGGTGTGTTACTCTGTTCTTTTGTATTTTTTTATTAATTTGTTGTGGGAAGGATGGAGGTCAACACAATTCAAAATATATTAATGTTCCGAAATTTGGAAAATTATAAATATCCTCCAATATTTCCAAAAAGGGTTTTCTGTTTGTTTTTGCTTTGTATTGTAATAAATATTTTTGCTTATATTTGTTGGGTTGGTGTGTGTGTGTGTGTGTGTGTGTGTGTGTGTGTGTGTGTGTGTGTGTGTGT
>JAECMU010099649.1:0-13109 GCA_016106625.1 Dracogyra subfuscus | reverse complement strand
AAAAAACGGAAAGGAGTGTTTAACCAGAACCCAGTATATTATTCATGTGTTCTACAGTGCAAGAAAATAACAGTATTGCCTAAGGCATTAACATTTTTAATTGATGTATACAGGATACAATACACAGTACGATCATTCACGACGTGTAAACTGACAACTGGATATTAGTACAGTGTAATCGTAAAAACATTATTTAGTTTTAAATCATATGAAGTCTATATAGAAATGTCTTGTCTAGTTTGTTCAATAACAAAATCGCCTTTGTAATTACAGTAATTGATTGTGCGATAGAATTACTGTAAATATACCGATATCTCTGTTTGTTTCCACATGTACGTAAAGAAAGCTGATACTGACTAGGTATTAAAGATCGAATGAATACACATGTACGTAAAGAAAGCTGATACTGACTAGGTATTAAAGATCGAATGAATACACATGTACGTAAAGAAATCTGTTACTGACTAGGTATTAAAGATAAATGAGTAATGCGTAGGGTCTAACTGGACACCAGAGATGCTTGTTTCTATGTATCCACATCCTTCTTGAGTTCATATAATTCTAGCCGGTTAGTTGATCGGTTGGTGCAAGTTGATTATAACAGGTTTTTTTATAATAAAATCCCAGCTGAAAATCGAAGGAAGGAAGGAAATGTTTTATTTAACGACGCACTCAGCACATTTTATTTACGGTTATATGGTGTCGGACATATGGTTAAAGACCACACAGATACTGAGAGAGGAAACCTGCTGTCGCCACTTCATGGGCTACTCTTTTCTATTAACAGCAAGGGATTTTTATATGCACTATCCCACAGACAGGATAACACATACCACGGCCTTTGGTACACTAGTCGTGGTGCACTGGCCGGAACGAGAAATAGTCCAATGGGCCCATCGACAGGGATCGATGGCTGGAAATCGATTCCCAACACTATAGAATCAGTGACTGATTATTTCTCAAGATCCGTACTTTGTTTCGTCTCACACGACATGTATTTAGAGCTACTACGAACACCACGTGATGTGGATCATGTTTGCCAAAACTGACAGCATTAGAAAGATTAATGACGTGATTTAATCATTTAAAAAGCTGTAATAACCAAACCTATTAACAGCCAGGATCATCATCTTTAACACTTAATTGGTTCTGGGGATTCCAAGAAGTCACACACGCAATGTATGTCATATTTTACTTATTGCTTCGCCGATGATTCTCCCATTTATATATTATTACGTTATATGGCACAATATTTCACTACGATCTCAAATTAAATATCGCAATCTTTAGGATTATTAAAACTTTAAACATGTTGGTATTCCAAACATTCATGCATTATCTACTGCCCTAAACTCCTTGTTGGACACATGATGCGCATTGTATACCGTATTTACTCAAATTTAAACACACTTGTTATGTAAATATAATTCATAGATATCACAATCGGTTAGTCTGATGAAACGAACGTTTTGAAATTTAGTGTTCCCTGAATAACCCAGGGGTGCTAGTAGTTCTAGCAAGACAGAGACACAATATTACTTACTGTTTCTCTGTGCGTACAGGTATCCGTTCTGTGGACTCCCCAGTCTCCTCCTGTCCCTCCTGGCGCAGGTGCCCGGGGGCGAGGACCTCATGAGGATGAATTCCCCTCTGAATATCCCTCGGTTCGACGTCCTGCTGGGTCTGCGAGACTGCAGCGTCTGGTGCCAGAGTGGCCACGCCTGCGGGTGCATCATGCCGTCCTGCTTCAGAGCCAAGATGTCGGCCATCTCGTGGGTGGATTCGTACTGACCCATCTTTTTCTTACTCTGTCAAACAAGAAAATCACTGAATCGGTCTTGTAGAATACACTTGTCACAATCTAAACCAAAAACCGTTGTATTCCATAGGAAAAATGTGTTTTGTCTCGTCACTGTACTCTACTTAGGTTTAGTCTACACAGTAACCTGATACATGCACCATCCACATATGTCATACGAGGTGTATGTCATAACAAAAGTAACTGATATGCTTTATTCCCCTTTTGTTTTTGACTACAGGCATATACCTTCACAAAACTTAATTCTCTGTTTTGTTCGCAAAATATTCCACTGTTTCACTTGGAATGAAGCTCGTCAATGTATAATATTTCAGAATGCCTCGGTTAATACACGAAATATCCCGTAGTTAGTCAAACTCGCAATCTGTTTTGTACCGGCAATGAAAAATATCTAAGAGAACACCAATCCCTGCGAAATCACTATACACGATATGAAGCTGTACAAGAGCACAGTGTTAAATAAATACACTTCCTGAACAGTCTTCAGTAAATTAAAAAAATATAATTGTCATATGTTGCTGAACAAAAATCCTTGGAGTGTATTTTCTGCATTCGATCACAGCAGTATGTTAGTGACTGATGTATTCAGTGCCTATACTGCCTGGCTAACACCAACGCGATGTTAACACATCTACACTTGATCAAGGACCACGGATATATGATGTCCGCTAACGGAAGGATGGATTATAAAAGTGTTGTCAGTTTTCCCGCGCAATTAAAATCGTCTTCTGTTCTATTTTTTTACGTCTGCTGTGATTTGTTCGCCTGCACGTATCGTGTCATTGCTTCCTCTTTGAACGCTCCTCAAGACTCACTGGCAGAAGACAAACATATTTGTTCTCACCAGAGCCAAATTACAGGAAAATGTTTACAATACAATTGCGTTAATTCGATGGAACGAGAGGGGACCCGTTGCTAAACGACGATTGGTGCAGAGATTTCAGCCACTGTTTGACGTCTTCTCGGTGTGCGCAGCATCCTCGACACTCGCTCGCTATGCAAGAAAGCTGACAAAGGATTAGGCAAAGATTGATGTTTGATGAGGATTTGGCTTCCCTAGTCTCCACCTCGCCGGCTAAACTCAGTCTGGAGATGTGCCACTATCTTCGTTACAGAGCGCAGCGTATCAAACTGGTCAATCGGTCTATTGTCTGCAGTGTTTGGCATCGTTAAGAATTAGTTCCTGCCGGTGGACACTGTTTCTTTAAAAATGGGTGGGACTGGAAGAACGTAGAACAAACTGGCTTCTTGGCTTTTTGTACACTTTACAATAGATATACGTTGGACAATATGTGACTTCAGATTAACGTAATTGTCTTCGGGAAAGATGTTTAATTTTAGGGTAGAGTTAATTGACAAGGTATTTGGCGTTTTAAACTTAAAAGGAAAGAGTCAAGAGGAATTTCTCATAAACAGGAAGTCAATTCCATTTAATAAATTCCTAACAAACTGGCATGTTTTAATTGGAGGGTTTTTTTTTCCATCACATTGTAACGGTTTTAGTTGGGAGAATTTGTACCGTTAAAGGGACATTCCCGAGTTTGCTGCTTTGTAAGGTGTTTCCAACAAATAAAATATGTTTACGATTAAACATATATTAAATGCATTTTCTAGTTTAGAATATTCGTTTCTATATATTCAATGTATTTCTGGTCGTCTTAATATCTGTAAGAAGCCCATACTGGATTTTGTCTTCAAATAATTTCGTGCGTACGAAAAAAAATCCGTTTTAGGAAATAAAATGAAATTTATCCTAGTAAAAATGTTAGAACGATCAGAAACACGTTTAATATACAGCCACCAACATTTTATACAGAAAAATATATTTGATATGTAATTATAATCGTTAAAAAGGCTCAGTTAGTCTATAACATATTAAAAGTTGCAGCAAACTCAGGAATGTCCCTTTAATTTAGTTTTATGAAACTATGTATATGTATCATTATCATACTAATAGTACTATAGACGATCTGTGGTTTTTGAGGAGTTTCCTTTTTATATCAACAATATAATACATCAGACATCATTATTTTTCTTAGTTCCTAGTGGGGTGATCTTGAATGTCGTTTGAGGGTAGGGATTTTCACAGATTAAAAATTAAATAAATTAGACAATATAATATTCCTATAGTAAAAAACAAATGCAGCTGATTTTTTTATATATAAATTGTTTTCATTAATACTCTAGAAAGGGTTATGACTTGTATATTTTGTAGTAATAAAAACCTGGATTAACACAAATTGCTACATCTGTTTTACGGTGGGTGTTTTTTGTATTGTGGGGGTTGGTGGAGTTCTTTGTTGTTGTTCTTCTTCTTCTTCTTGTGTTTTGGTGGGGGAGGGAGTGTTGTTGAGGGGTTGGGATTTTTGGTTTGTTTCGTTTGGATTGTGTGGGGGTTGCTTGGTTGGGGGGGGGGGGTTCGGAGGTGGTGTTGTTGTTGTTGGGTTGGGTTGTTTTGTTGTTGGGGTTTTTTTTATTACTCATATTTTGGAGTTATTGGGATCCATTCGGTTTTACTTTCTTAAAAGCTCATTTACAAGCTGTGTTGGAATATAATTGTGGCCGCCATTCGCAAGTTCTGTCGCCTGTATTTTAATGTAACGCACAGTTGATTTCTCTTATCGGTTTTCTATATGTATTTCCAAACAAAATTCAAACAAAATGTCATTTAAGATCTACAAATAGGTATCACTTATTTAAAAGTCTATCCACACAATCTACGTGTAATGATGTGCATATCATATAATGTTGACGTCATATACTTGAAGCTAAGGATGAGGGTATTATGAAAGGTTCGTATCCTAGAGTAAAGAACTGCTAAGATATGTAAATGAGTGTTTTGCGACACTGGCGCGTGAGTTGTTACACTGGTGTGACGCGGTGTTGGGGACAGAAGGTAAACACCACGAGGATAAACTCTTACTTACAGCTTACACCCAGATGTTTGTGTGTGTGAGAAAAGAAACAGGAGAGAGATAAATCTCGTAGTTTCCCTTGAGAGTGGTGAAACCGTATGTACACCTTTGAATGGGTAGGTTCGCTTCGAGTTATGTGAACCGGCTTTTATGGTATAAAAATTAAGCCATCGGCCTTAAGTCTGGTAGGTTCTGAGTTCGCATCTCATGCCCGTACCGGCGTGCACCCAGAGTGGGTTTTGACGGCCCAGTTGAGAAGTGAAAGACCACTAATCCGCCTGATAGACTACCAAAAACTAAACATCAACCTAAGGTCCTGGACAGACAACTCGGATAGCAAATGATCTTTTATATGCACTTTCCCACAGACAGGACAGTACATACCACGGTATTTGATATATCAGTTCTGGGGCACTGGGTGGGACAGGAAAACTAAATCAGAGAATGAGTCCACTGAGGTGATTCAATGTTACAACGCAAGCACTGTAACGCGTTGTGCTATATGCGGCGCGCGCTATTTGTGGCGTTACAAAGCACATCTCCGAACGCTCTACCGAATGAGCGTCGATCCAGTGGGTTTAAGCGCGATGTAAATTCAAACTAATGATGGATGGGCGGGTGAGTGGGGCTTTGAAAGACAGATGGAAGGATATAGATGGCAGCACGAAATGTTTTATTTAACGACGTACTCAACATATTTTATTTACGGTTATATGGCGTCAGACATATGGTTAAGGACCACACAGTTAATGAGAGAGGTAACCCACTGTTGCTACTTAATTGGCTACTATTTTCAAATAGCAGCAATGGTTCTTTTATATGCACCATCCCACAGACAGGGTAGTACATACCACGGCCTTGATATACCAGTCGTGGTGCATTGTCTGGAACGAGAAATAGCCGAATAGGCTCGTTGGTAGCAATACACAATATACACATGTCTGTCACTGGGATCAGGGTACTGGTGTTAATAGTTACAATAACACGTATTCTGGTATCGACATAACTGAAATAAGCGGGGAGAGAGTAACTGTTGGAGCAAGTCTAGGAATTTGGGCAAAATGAACTTGCCTTTGAACCTTTTGCTATGTATTCCCAAACGTCTACACACAATTAGTTGCAATCCATGTAACAATGCATAGTGATTCGTTTGTAGCACTATGGAGCTGTTTGGTGTTATTGATAACATGACTAAATGTTCTTATATTCAGATTCGTTTTTTGTTGTTGTGTTGTTGTTTGTTCGTTGGTTGTTTTTGGGTTGTTGTTGTTTTTTGTTTGTTTGTTTTTTGAGGTTTTTTGTGGGGTTTTTTTTTGGGGGGGGAGGTGTTGGGGGTTAATTCGTGTAAAAACATCAGCTTGCAACAAACATGAGAACACGTACTCCAATGCTCATAAGACATACTTTGCTTATTAAATCTACGATGAACTCCTAAGCCAATGGTTAGGAGAGTGAGTAGGTACGATAGACGTTGACTGGGGAGAACAAATAAAGATATTTTCACAGTGATATTGCTCTTGGTTTATTTGCCTTTACACGAGTACTTACAAACCTACAATTGACCAATCAAATACTGTTTTATTTTTAGATTTAGCATTTTTTTTTTTAAAGTATCTCAGGTCTGAATATAGTCTCTTACAGTATAACGACAGGTGTTTGTAGATTGCCCATTTCAAACGCGCGTGGTGATCTCCCGTTGTTCGCGGCACAGTTCGGTATTCCAGTGATGACGTGAAATGACCGTGAAGATCGATAACGGCGTGACGTGAACAGAGATTGCCAAATTACAAATCCTTGAGTTAACCTGTCGCCTATCTATGAAAACTTGAACTCTCGAATAATAACCTTTCTTTTGAAGAATCCACATCTATACGTCTGTAGGTTTGTTTAGAGTAACAGTATCTGTATCATACAATGATCTCATGTTTGCTGAAACCCAAACTGCATTTTTATCTGCAAATACTGTCGTACGTACGAAAAGATACATGTAAGAAAGGAATATAATGTGTGAGCCACTGCAAACATTAAGACGATTAGAAACACATTGAATATACTGGCACTGATATTCGAAATAGCGACCACACGTTACCGATAGTGATAGGTCAACACTTGTTAGTGTTATTAGTGACATCACAGCAATTAGCTTTCCGCTCTTTACGATTAAAATGTCTGCTACACGTAATTACTTTCGTGGATAATGTGTAAATAAATAAATAAGTAACACTTAAGCGCAACTATAGTGCGTTCCATCCTCCTATTGAAATATCTTTTGTCAATAATTTTGGTTTGGTTTGACGTAAGAAGAAACCTAAAAGTGTTTTGGAAATTAACAAAAAACTACATTGTGTGTGCAATTTAAAAAAGATTCAGTTAAGAAATAAATAAAACTGTAATACATACCATAGTAAGAAAATGACGCTTATGGCGATATGATTTTATGGACTGGTATGGTCCTGCTATATGAGATAACTCTTGAATATTTTCGTGTTTCTTCCTCTATAGTAAATTAATCAAATAGAGTAATCTTGTATCACGACTACCTGTTCATAATTGTTTGTTGTTTGTTGTTTTGTTTAACGACGCACTCAACACATTAAATTACGGTTATATCGGCGTCGGACATATGATTATGTCGAGAAAAAACCCCTGTGGTTAGCTGACGGGGACCCGTTCATAAAACCAAAATGTCGGCCGTAACGCTGCAAGCGTCGCTTTCTTACTATTGTGTGTATTACAGTTTTACTTGTTTGTGAACTGAATTTTTTTTAAATTAAAAATGGTCGTTGTTTGTTATTTCCAAAACACTTTTATTTGTCTTCTTACGTCAAACCAAATTGAAAATATTTACAATAATTACATGTACATGTATACAATGGTGGGACCGACTATAGTTAAACGATTAGTACCTTTACTGATTCGTATTAATTGGCCGAATTTATGAAGCCTGTTATTAAACGCAGATGTTTAAAAAATGTAAATGTATGTAGTTACGCTCTTTGTAAATTCGCCCATCGTTATCTGTAAGGTTGCAACACAAAGACTGCAAATTCGATACAGTCGCTTTAAAAGAGTCATATGTTATTAGTGTTCGTGGTTCATGGAATATAATTGTAAACAGAAGTCACTTTTCATTTGTCGTAAACGTGGAGTTGTCGCTAGCGTTATAATCTGTGTTCTGTTTTCAGTTTGGTGTCAAGAAAAATAAAGAATTTTGCAATGTGTTTATAGCTATCTAGAACAATATTTTTTGTAAGATTAACAATTAATTTTACATACAAAAGGTTTCTATGATTTACTTTGAGTATAAAACCTTTTGACCTTTGTACACAAAACACACACACACACACACACACACACACACACACAGATATATATATATATATATATATATGACCAAACGAGTTAGAAGCTTTTCCCGAATGTTCGTATTTTTGAGATGATGGAGAGAATTGGTTTTCACTTTCATCTTGCAACAAATAAATCGAAACAGCAGTAACTGTTGTGCTTTTCAAAATCGCATATGTTTATACATAATACAAGTCAGCATACGGGTAAATGTTGATAACGTCTTGATAGCAGATAGAAATATATGTGGACAAACAAATCAAATGATGCTAGGTTTGCACAAAATATAAGATTAGTTGTCACGCCTGATCTTTCCCATGGACTATCAAAACGCGTACACGACGTTAAAACAAGACATTGCATCAGTTTTATCGTAAAAGACCTCTGTATTTGTGTATGTTATAAGGTGTGTGTAGAACACTGCCAGCTTGGGGTTTTTTTAATCATCGTAAGATAAACCGATATACTAAAATCAACCAGATAAACCCGTCATTAGACTAACTACTTGATAACCGTATGTATAGCTACTTCTGTGTAAAGATCACAAAGATGGCGGCTCCCACTGAGGTCATATTTACGGAATTCATCTTTGTACGCAGTGTTTGGCCAAATGTGTGTACGGCAGTTGACTGGGCCTGGGTACAAAACGATTCTTGCGAAGTGCAGTATTGGGTAATGACAAAGAAGGCAACCAGCAGTGCAGATCAAGAAAGAGAAGCGATCAGAACGATCGAAGACTGTTTAAAACAACTTATGTATTAAATTATAGATTGTTACTGCTTTTTTAAATACTTATTTAAAAAATGTTATTAATGGGTAGTTTCTCAGTGAGCTTGTAAATAGATCATAGACGCACAAACACAAAATCAGACAGTCAGTCAGTCACACCAACAGACACGGCGATGACATCAGTTATGTGATCATGTCGCTGGATGCTCTGTAATGCAAACAGTGTGTTCTGTCAACAGATTACAATGTCATATCTGTTTGTTTTCAAATATTACAAATCTGCCATGTTCCCTCCAAACAGCGAATCTCTTGAAATCATACTCTATCACAATAACTGCAGCAGGTTGTTGTGTGACATTCTCAAATCAACCAGACACAACTATCCTTGTGTTTGAAATCTTATCGATGAATGTCAGAGTTTTAACGATGTCCTAATAACAAGCACTCGTCGATCTGTCCCATGATATATTAATTTTATGACACGTTTCGTAAATTGTTACCATGTGTTAAATTCTATTCGAAGGCAATAAAACAAATCATCTAACCAAACACAACAAAACTATTATCGTATTTAAAATAGTATTCCAGACATGTTTTAAATAGACAGTAGTAGTTGGAACGAAAGTGTCAACGAAATCAATATGCTGTTTTCATCCGTATTAACTTGATTGAACCAACTATTCGGAGTTTGATGCACTGTATGATGATTTTGACTAATACAATTTTGTAACGACTAATATCATATATTAAATACAGTTTCTGGTTTGCAATGGCAGTGTGTTTCAGTATTAAAATTTTGTAAGTAGCCCAAACTAATATCCCAATAAAGTCGTATGTATAAACATATATATATCAGAAAAAAATATGAACTTTGACCTTGTATAAAAAATTAGGACGATCAAAAACACGTTTAATATGCAGCCACTAATATTATATTTATAAATATATATCAATATATAATTACAGTCGTTAAAAAGTCTCTTTTGGTCGACATCGACTTGAGGGTCGCCGAAAAATCAGTATAGTGGCTTTAATAACTGTCGGTGTTCATGTGGACAGACATTGTTCTAAAATATACCTGGAAATCAATTAAGCACCATTTAGTTTTGACCATGTGGCTTATACTTCGCAGGTATTGTGAATGTTTCTTGAATAAAATTTAAAAAAAAAAAAAAACTAAACAAAAAAAAAAACAAGTGAAAATAATGTATGCGATTGACAGCAAATGGGAATATCGTGACATTAACAATTAACAAGTATTGGAAGAAATTAACTATGGAATTGGAATAACATTGATGTGTTTCTCGTATGTGATTTATTCATGCCATCTAAGTAAATACCCTATAGATATAGGATATGTAAAACCTCTCAATATCAGATTTATACTGCGTCGGTACGGACACTTGCTTATAAGCGCCTTGTTTGCTGCAATGCCATACAGGCAGTGCTTAATTAATGTCCAGGGTCCTCTTCCACGAAGCGACCCTAGCGCTAAGATCACCATGTTGGCATGATGTAGTTATGCACTTAAGGTGATCTTAGTGCTAAGGTTGTTTCGTGGAACGGGACACAGGTTACTTCATTGCGTTTAGTTTGTTGTTGTGTTTTTTTTGTTGTGTTTTTTTTTTGGGGGGGTGGTAACGACGCACTCAACACATTATAATTACGGTTATATCGGCGTCGGACATATGGTTATGTCGAGATAAACCCCAGTGGTTAGCTGACGGGGATCGATCCTAGACCTACCGCGCATCAGGCGGGCACTGTACCACAGGGCTATGCTGCCCGCTCGTTGCGTTTAGATGCTAGCGAAGCTGCGGAATATATAGGTTTGTGTTGGTGTTTTTGTAGTCTGTACTAATTAATGTTCTCTGTAGTGATGACAAATTTAGCACATGCTGGTTTTCACTATTTCTCATGAGATAAGGCATCTAAAGACTTGTTAAAGTAGTATCAGGCACGGCGGAATCAACACTAGTATTAGTAGTAGAATGCAGGAAATTGCATTTCAGGACATACAGTTTTTAAACTTTTACTTAGGAGCGTGCCCTGATCACCACCCCACCCCTCAGAAATGTTGCTTTGTGCACTCAATCTCAGTCAAACCCCCAATGTCTACTTGTTTCCGTCGTGCCTGATTACAAACGTTTTTATGGTAGATGTGTTTACACTGTTTTATGTAATGTAATTTGATATTTTAGTTTGCTCTGTGAAACGACAGTGAGTTAAACGAGTTGTTTGTGCAGTGAATAACGAGTTGTGAGATAAAACACAAACTCAAGTTTTATGCAAATGTTTACATCTTTTTCGACTAAAGGTTATTTGACAGATACATGATTGTCAAGTTAACTATACGTCACAGTGTAATTGATTTCCATCGTGTAGTTTATCATTGGATGTATGGCAGTGGTGACTTGGACATCACCTAGTAGCAGCCAGTGTTGTCTTGAAATTGTTAACATACATACGTGTGCAAACAACCATGTGTAACCAACAATAGCGCATGCTGTTCTCACCATCAATCAAATCCGTGTGCAATCTAATTAAAATTAGCTCCACTATTACATGTGGATCTAACAGCAGCCAGTTGGAACTCATGTCCACCAATCAAAACCTTACTTGCAGAATCATGCCAGTGATGTGGAATAATTTTAAAACATTCCGAATCATCCTGAGCATATACGATATACTTCGTGTCCAACAAACGGTTATTTCATCGACGTCTCCGCACATCGTTACACTAGCTTTTTGATGTCCGACATATGGTTACTTCGTCCACAGAAACACAAAGAGAGAGGACACCCGATCATGTCACATAGGTTTCTCTTACCGATAAAATAGCAAGAAATATTAAATATGCACTGTCTATACTAGAACATTTATTTAATATGTAATATTAGTCATTATTAGAAATACTCGGTCAGAAACGTGTCACTACAGCGGGGACTAAGCGTGTGTTAATCATACAGTCACCATATCCATTGTGTAATAATACGACATCGGAGAATACTTTCATTACATATTTACATTTATTATATGCATAGCAATCAAAATATATAGATGTACGGAAACCATCAAAGTGATATCCGGTGAAAAGTCATATTTCCATTGTATTTTAGCTACAGTGAAAATATAGAAATCATATTTACTTTTTTGTAAAAGTGCATGATTAAATTATCTCCCTTTGTCTTGTTTCTTTGTATTTAAGTCTGATGATTACCAAAACATCTGATCAGATTTGAAAAATAAAAAAATGTAATTTAAACAACTGTACCTATAACGAAGGGATACGAAGAAAACTTTCTTTATTTTATAGTTTAATTATGAATATTTTCAAATCTGTTTGTGTACTGTTGTACTTATGCAACAGATTGTATATCCACCATCTTGTTACAATTATACTGACTACTGTATGTTAATATCCTCATATGCCGTTGACTACGGCCTGGGTGTAAATAAAGTTCAGTTCAGTGCAGACAGAAATCATTAGTTTATTAAACGTGAAGAGTTATTTGTGTCTATGTTGTTGGATGTTAAAGCAGGGCGTGAGAGTGTGATTTAACTTTTAAGGTAATATTAGGTGTTAATACTTCCTAAACCTTTTTTGAAAAATCTATACCTTATTATGAACATATGAAGCGGTGCTGCGTCATATCGTGAAAAGCTCGTATTAATAACATTTTGCGCCGTGTTGTAAACTGCACAAGGAAAACAACTGTGATCTCAGCCCAGCTTTTCATCGCGTGTGCAAGCGGATTTGACGGTGTTGACTTTTGACGGTTCGCACAATGCGTCATGCACCAGAAGATGCGAAAAGCCGAAACACAGGCGCTGAATCGGGCATTGTCGTCTTATCCCGGAAATGATAACTCTAAATGGGATTACACTGGGAATGTTGGTGCTGTAGACGGAGGACGGAGGGGGACCATATGTACAAAGAAGGCGGGCGCGATACTAACGACGCCATCTTGACAAAGTAAATATGCGAAAGTCGCAGTTTTTTCGCACATGCGCGCACGTTTCGACCGCTGTACAGTTCTAGAAAAATGGATGGCATAGTCAGGTGTTGAAACAGAAAGAAATTCCCGCAGATGAAAATGTTCCAAAAATAAACCTACACAGACACACGGAAAGAAGAATACCACAGAATACCAGGTCTTCTGCGTGAGACTTGAAAATCTCGTATGTCGTCTGCTTTTAGAACGAACTTGGAAATGTCGTCCATGCACTTACTACATGTTTGTTCCAGGCAGAAAGGCAAACAACGGTCTGAATTAATTAATGAATAAATTAATATAAAT
>JAECMU010099637.1:0-10428 GCA_016106625.1 Dracogyra subfuscus | reverse complement strand
TAAGACCTATAACCTACCTTTAAGACCTATAACCTACATTTAAGACCTATAACCTACCTTTAAGAGACAACATTTGTCATCACAAAACCGTTTCAAGTAACCGCCTCCGTTATCTAAATGTCTACTTTTAATTGACAACAACTGTCATCACGAAACCATCAGTATTATCAGGTTGGTTTTCAATAGTCGTTATAGGTTCTACTGAATCAAATCAATTTCCATTGTTGATAGTGTTAACAGTTTCTACTAAAATTGATATAAGCATTTATCAATGCACTTTATTGGGCAGTTATACAAATAAAAAGTGTGACACCTTGCATTTTATCTACATGCAAAGTCACATTGTATTTAATAGATTCAAATAATGTTTTTTTTAGCAAACCTTCCGGTATTTTTCCCAAAGGTTGCAGTTCCTTTTTTTTATTTTTTTTATTGAACCCTACACTGCTGTCAATTTCTAGTCTATACCTCTCAACTACAGTAGGCTTAATTTAAAGACTATATTAATTTACTGAAAACACATAACTGTATGTTACATGTACCGTATTTTGCGGAGTATAAGCCGCTACTTTTTTTTTTCATATCGGAGGGGGCGGTTTATATAACGGTGCGGTTTATATGTGAATTTTATTTTAAGTTTCTAATTATGTACAAGTCGCTATGGCATTTTATTGCATTTAGAAACTTTAACTGGTTGGGAAAAGCTGGGGCTAAGCATTGTTGCATTAAATCATTAATCATTACACATGTGCATGTTAATGTTGAAAGTACAACAATACAACAATGCAACGATAAACAGTTATCAGTGTTCCAAAATAAATGTTTTCTCTTATAATCTGTTGCAATTTTGTAGTTTGTTTTTAGAAAATATTATTTGGGCTAGTGAAAATAGATCCGGGCAAGTGAAAGTGTTGTCACCACTTGCCCAGATGGCAACTCAAAAAAAAAGTTAAGCGCAGACACTGAATTAAGGTGAGCTGAAGATCACTCTCCTGAAATGGTGCTAAGTTAGCAATGAAGGTGAGCTGAAGATCACTCTCCTGAAATGGTGCAAGGTGAGCAATTAAGTTGAGCTGAAGATCACTTTCCTGAAATGGTGCTAGGTGAGTAATTAGGGCGAGCTGAAAATCACTCTCCTGAAATTGTGCTAAGCGAGCAAATAAGGAGAGCCGAAGATCACTCTCCTGAAATGGTGTTAGGTGAGCTCAAGATCACTCTCCTGAAATGGTCCTAGGTGAGCAATCACAGATTTCAAATAAAATACATTAAAATGTTTATTAATTCCAAGGTGATTAATTAGCCGCTGTCCTAAAACGTTCCAGGCGAGAGTGGAATGGCAATAAAATGATCACTTGCTCTTCATGACGATTTTTTTTTTTTTTTTTTGTTGGTTTGTTTAACGACGCACTCAACACATTTTAACTACGGTTATATCGGCGTCGGACATATGGTTATGTCGAGAAAAAACCCCAGTGGTCAGCTGACGGGGATCGATCCTAGACCGACCGCGCATCAGGCGGGCATTCTACCACTGGGCCATGCTGCCCGCTCTTCATGACGAAGACAGCTATTTAGTTAGCTGAGGATTTAATGGAAGATTACGAAAAAAAAAAAGTTAATATTATTATTTTTATATTATTATTGCACCTCAAACCAAGAAACGGAAGTTTCTATTTACTACAGTGCAGCCCAAAACAGATAAAACTAGGATTGATCTAAATTTATTGGATACTGGTTTGATGACATTGATTCAGTCATGCCTGAAAAGTCATGGAAACAATACAAAGATTGTGTTATGCATGGATACATGTAATATAACATTACTGAAATAATGCTAATTTTTTATTTTTGGTTATGCATGTGTTGAAATATATTTGTATCAGTGTGGAAAAAAACAGATATTTTGTGACACACAAGTGATTATCCATTCTTCATTAAACACAAGTGAAGAATGTCTGTTTTGTTTAAAACAGTATCAATGGGGTATTTAAAACAGTATCAATGGGGTATATTGATTAATGAATCATCGACTATTGGATGTCAAACATTTGATCATTGTGATACACATATACATGTTGTTTTCAGAGAAAACATGTTACTTTTTTTTTTAATTGACAGATATTTTTGGTATATAGCCTAATTTCCTACAGACAGGACAACACATACCACTGCCTAAGAAATATCAGTGATGGGGCAGTACTGCTGAGAGTAGAATGTTTTTTTTAAAATCTCAGAATGGGTCCATAAAGGAAATTTAATATTTGCACCCAAGCATCTCAGCTAACTGACCAACTAACCAACTAGATCATTCCCCTCATTATACAAAACCTCTGATTTATTAAGGTGTGCGAAGGAAGGAAGGAAGAAAATCTTTTATTTAACAACACACTCAACACATTTTAGTTAGTTATATGGCATCAGACATATAGTTAAGGAAATAAGGAAGGAAATGTTTTATTTAATGATGCACTCAACGCATTTAATTTACGGGTATATGGCATCGGACATATGGTTAAGGACCACAAAGATATTGAGGGAGGAAACCTGTTGCTGCCGCTTCATTGGCTACTCTTTCCAATTAACAGCAAGGGATCTTTCATAAGCACCATACCACAGACAGGGTAGCAAATATCACAGCCTTTACAGTACCTGTACTAGTTGTGGTCCACTGGCTGGAGCGAGAAATAGCCCAGTGGGTCCACTGACGGGGATCGATCCTAGACTGACTGTGTATCAAGCAAGCAAATTTAAGGAGTTGGATGTAGCCCAGTGGTAAAGTGCTCACCTGATGCATGATCAGTCTAGGATACATCCCTGCTGGTAGGCTATTTCCCGTTCCAGCCAGCGCACAATATATATGTATATCAAAGTCCATGGTGTGTGCTATCCTGTCTGTGGGATGGTGCATATAAAAGTTCCCTTACTTCTAATGGAAAACAAATATAGCAGGTTTCCTCTTTAAGACCATGCATCCAATAGCTGGTGATTGATAGATCAGTGTGCTCTAGTAGTGTCGTTAAACACAACTTTTCTTATTTCTTTTTTACATGATGTACACCAGCAGCTGAGGTGCACAGGGCGACAGGATCAATCTCCCTAAATGGACTATTAGGTCAAAGTCCATGGTACATACTGTCCTGCTAAGATCATTTGCCGCTTTATTAGTAGGAATAAACATGTACAAAATGTAGTCTATTTTCCTACAATAAGTTTTCTCTTTATTTTCTTTCACCCAGGTATTGACATCACCATGTGTTAGACACCCAATAGCCATAGACTAATATATGCTAAGGTGTTATTAATCAGGGCTTCTAGAAAATTTTTAAAATCCACTAGCCATGGGATCACCGATTTAAAATATTTACTAGCCACAATTAAATATTCACTAGCCCTACTTTATTTTCAGTCAATATAATTTTACTAAATAATAGTAATAATTATATATGTCACCTAAAGAGGGAGATAAGAGTTTAAAAACACTAACATTGGAGGTTGGGGTGGAATCAGGATATTCATATTTACAAAATAGACTTAACAGTAAATTGCAACATTTGACAATTTAGTTTTTCACTAGCCGTTGGGCATGTCAATAGTAGTTATTTACTAGCCCAACATTGAATATCACTAGCCATGGGAGTGGGGCTACCATAATCTAGAAACCCTGTATTAATCAAACGTTGCTTTTCTTTTTCTTGGTAAAAAAAACAAGAACACAAATTTAGTTAAAATGTCCTTTGACATTATGGAAACAAAGTAATTTTGTCAGAGACACTTTATATACTATAACATTATAAAACAATTTTGGAAATTTGTTTACACTGAAAACAACACAAAATTAAAAATATTCACTTTATGTCAAATTATATCGAATTATGGCAGTATTTGTAACCAACTTAAAATAGCTTATATACATTGTACCAGCAATGACATAACCTGCTTCAAAATGGTTATTACAATAAAAAAACATTTAATCTATTTTTAGTATATATCATAAAATTGACTTCCACGGACTGTATGGCTTGGACATCGAAGTATTATAAGTGGATGGAGTTAATTCAGAATTAATGTTGGTATCAAAGGGAATATGAAAACTGAGTTGCCATCTCGAGAGACAGAATGGCTATATATCTCATTACAGGAGCTCAATAACTATTTTGTTACAATACACTGGTGACTTATGATCAGTACCCAGAAACGTGTGGAGATCAAGAACCAGTCATATTTGTAAAAGAAAGGAATGTTTCTTTGATTTTTTAAACTTGCAGAGATCAAGAACCAGTCATATTTTTAAAAGAAAGGAATGTTTGTTTGATATCCATCCTGGACAGTTTATCTGGCACAAATAAGAACTCCAGGACCAGGATGGATATACAAGAACCTATGGTGGCTTACTTCCTCCATGTTTAGACCGGCCTCGGTGGCGTCGTGGTTAGGCCATCGGTCAACAGGCTGGTAGGTACTGGGTTCAGATCCCAGACAAGGCATGGGATTTTTAATCCAGATACCAACTTCAAACACTGAGTGAGTGCACTGTAAGGCTCAATGGGTAGGTGTTAACCACTTGCACCGACCAGTGATCCATAACTGGTTCAACACAGGCCATGGTTTGTGCTATCCTGCCTATGGGAAGCGCAAATAAAATATCCCTTGCTACCAATCGGAAAGAGTAGGCCATGAAGTGGCGACAGTGGGTTGTCTCTCAAAGTCTGTATGGTCCTTAACCATGTCTGACACCATATAACCGTAAATAAAATGTGTTGAGTGCATCATTAAATAAAACATTTCTTTCTTTTTTCTTCTGTGTTTAATGAAAAATAAAAACAGAATCTAAAATTAAAACCTACAGCTCTTTGATGTGTAAAATAATTTGTATTATTAATTTCAAGACGAGAAATGCAGAGCAGCTGTAGATCTCAGTATAGGAATTTAATAAGAATTTTTATAATAGACCGGTGACTTATGATCAACACCCATAAACTTGCAGAGTTTAAAGACCAGTCAAATTTGTAAGAGAAAGGAAAACATAATGAAAAAAAAAAGAGCAAACTCATAAAAAATTATTGTTTAAAAAATCATTAAGTTTATGAACATGTTGTTATCACCTTACAAAGGAACAAATTGTTGTTTTTCAAACATATTTTAAAAAAATATTTGAAAACAGCTACTGGCCCATAATTAATATTGCGGAGTACATGAATAAATAAAAGTTAAAAGTTTGTTTTGTTTAACAACTCCACTAGAGCACACTGATTTATTAATCATTGACTAATGGATGTCAGACATTTGGTAATTCTGACACGTAGTCATCAGAGGAAACCTGCTACATTTTTCCATTAGTAGCAAGGGATCTTTTATATGCATTTTCCAACAGACAGGATAGCACATACCACAACCTTTGACCAATTGTGCTGCATTGGCTGGATAAATCAATAAAAGGTGGGAGGATACCTTATATGTCAACACCTTACGAAGAAAAAAAACAAAAAACCTTTTTTTCCTTTTTTTTTTACCACATTTAAAGAAAACTATTGTAGTTCAACAGTAATAAGAATTGTGTTTTAGTTGTAGATTTACGTTTATATGCACACAAAAAAGAAGCATACAATGTTTTGTGAAATTGGGCCTCAGGTCTTTAATGAATTTTGCCAAATATAGAAATCAATAGAAGGTGAGAGAATACAGCAAATCTCATCAAATATTCATCAAACCCTGTGGTTATGATCATCATTATTATTGCTGCAGTATACATGTATATAGTTCATGTGCCGAATAATGATCGTCCACATCTAAATCCATATCACTAATTAGTGATTATATTTAGGAAAGGTCAATACAGCTGTATTTCCGTCACCAGTCTAATTGTTGGTCCATGTATGATAGTCCAAACGTGCATAAATGGATAATTGGCTAGATGTGAGTCTTGTTGGTGTACAATCAGTATTGATATAATCTTTAGTCCTACATAAAGTGTTAACTCCAGTTGAAAATACAATTTCTGCATTCATTTATTCAGGGCGGGACATACCCAGGTGTTACATAGATGAAAACTTTAACACTCTAATACCAGTAGTAATAGCAGTAGTAATAGCAGTAGCAGTAGCAATAGTAGTAAGAGTAGTAGTAATAACAGTAGTAGTAATAGCAGTAGTAATAGCAGTAGCAGTAGCAATAGTAGTAACAGTAGTAGTAATAACAGTAGTAGTAATACCAGTAGTAATAGCAGTAGCAGTAGCAATAGTAGTAACAGTAGTAGTAATAACAGTAGTAGTAATAATAGCAGTAGTAAATTAATAGCAGTAGTAGTAGCAGTAGTTGTATCAATAACAGTAGCGAACTGCTGTAGCAAATGCAGTAGCATCAATAGCACTTATTAGTAGCAGTGGGACAGGACATATCCCAGTGGTCAAGCATACACCTCATGCACGGTCGGGTTAGGATCGATTCCTGTCGGTGAGCCCATTGGGTTATTTTTCTTTCCAGCTATTGCACAATGACTGGTATACCAAAGGGCATGGTATGTACCATCCTGTCTGTTGGATGGCGCATATAAAAAATCCCTTGCTACTAATGGAAAAATGTTGTAAGTTTCCTCTAAGATATGTCCAAATTACCATATGTTCAACATGCAATAGCTTATGTTTAATAAATCAATGTGCTCTAGTGGTGTCGTTAAACAATCCAGACAGTGCACCACGACTGGTACATCAAAGGCCATGGTATGTGCTCTTACGTCTATGGGATGGTGCATATAAAAGATCCCTTGCTATTAATAAAAAGAAAAGAAAGAGTAGCCCATGAAGTGGCAACAGCGGGTTTCCTCCCTCAATGTCTGTGTGGTCTTTAACCATATGTCTGAAGCAATATAATCGTAAATAAAATGTGTTGAGTGTGTTGTTAAATAAAACAATTCCTTCCTTCGTTAAACAAAACACACTTTAAACAAAACAAACTTTTATTAGTAGCTGGAGACTGTTCATTTGGTCATTTGGTAAATAGCAACTATATCCCATTATAGTAGCAGTAGTAGCAATATGTATACAGCAACAACAGACTTATAATAAATTAAAAGCTGTAGTAGCAGCAACAGTAGCGGCAGACTGTTCCGTGTTATTGGCAATTTCAGAGATAATCTCCAAGTATTCTGCTCCGAGGTTAGTTAATGGAACACTGTATTAATTTGATCAGAATTTTCAACAGCATGTGTCTATCATGATAAAATCTGTTCAGACAGTATCAACAAGGTACTAATACAATTCTGCCTTATAATAGAGAAGTCAATTGAGTCTCTCTCTTTTTTTGTCTTCTTCTTTTTTTTTTTGTTGTTGAGAAAAATACATTTTGAAAATGTTGCTGATTATAAAGATTGATTTATCATGATAAAATGGAAAATATTGCAGGGCTTATATATTATGGTAGCCCCACTCCCATGGCTAGTGATATTCAGTGTTGGGCTAGTAAATAACTGCTATTTCCATGCCAAATGGCTAGTGAAAGAAAAGAAGTCAAATGTTGCAGTTAATTAAGTCCATCTTGTAAATATAAATATCCTGCCCACCCCCCCACCCCCCCTACCAAAACCCCAATGTTAGGGTCTTCAGGTGACATATCTGATTATTACTATTATTTAATAAAATTGTATTAACGGAAAGTAAATTAGGGCTAGTGAATTTTTAATTGTGGCTAGTATAACTGCTAGTGGATTTTATAAAATTTCTAGAAGCCCTGAATAGTCTCTTTTGGGCTTGTAATTGAGAAAAATTTATTTTCAAAATGGGTCTGATTATAAGGATTGATTTATTGCAGAAACAGAATTATTAATCAAACACTCACGACTCTTAAAAAGTTATTTACGCCAATATTTTAAATATACAGTCAAACCTCTGTAAAGCAGTATCAAAAGGTAGCCTTTAAAAGATAGGTGGTTGCTTAATACAGGTGGCTGCTATGGTAAGTTGGACTATATATTTTGGAGAGGCAGGACATAGCCCAGCAGTAAAGTGCTTGCCGGATATGCACACAGTCTGGGATCGATCCCAGTTGGTGGGCCTAGGGGGCTATATCTTGTTCCAACCAGTACACCATGACTGCTATATCAAAGGCTGTCATATGGTTTTTTTTGTTTTTGTTTTTTTGTTTGTTTAACGATGCACTCAACACATTTTAAGTACAGTTATATCAGCATCAGACATATGGTTATGTCGAGAAAAAAACCCAGTGGTTAGCTGACGGGGATCGATTCTAGACCGACCGCGCATCAGGCGGGCACTGTGCCACTGGGCTACGCTGCCCGCTGCGTAGCAGGATTCCACTGTAAGACTATATGTCAAGATTACCAAATGTCTGACATCCAATAGCTGATGATTAATAAAATCAATGTGCTCTAGTGGTGTTGTTAAACAAAGAAAACTTTAATTTCTTCCTTTTCTTCTTGTGCTCTACCTTGAAGTTATAAACTATCTGCTATCTATTCTACATGTTACTGACAATGGCTTTGTGCTCTACCTTAAAAATGTAAACTATCTGCTATCTATTCTACATGTTACTGACAATGGTTTTGTGCTCTACCTTAAAAATGTAAACTATCTGCTATCTATTCTACATGTTACTGACAATGGCTTTGTGCTCTACCTTAAAAATGTAAACTATCTGCTATCTATTCTACATGTTACTGACAATGGCTAAGTTAATTATACTCCTGGGTGTGGATGCCAGATTCTGTACGTTGTACAAGCCAGAATTATTGGACTATTATTCTGAGGTGATTAAAGGGATATACCCTAGTTTTTAAACACTAAGGCATATTTGTTTTTCACTATTAGAGCCGTTTTTAATAACTGAAATCATACTTTACTTTGATTTTATTGTTTAGACTATTCATTTCCATACATTCAAAGTGTTTTTGGTCATCCAGGTGATTTTATTATCACAAAATGCATTTCTCATATTTTTAAAAACACACGTGCGTCTGAAAAATAACAATTATGAAGTTGAGTTTTAGTCTATTCTTAGAGAGTATTTCACTATTTCAAAGTCATGTTTCACTCAATTGTAACTTTATCCAAATGTGTTACAGGTAGCGGGCAGCATAGCCCAGTGGTACAGTGCCCGCCTGATGCGCGGTCAGTCTAGGATCGATCACTGTCAGCTAACCACTGGGTTTTTTCTCGACATAACCATATGTCCGACGCCGATATAACCATAATTATAATGTGTTGAGTGCATCATTAAAGAAGAAGAAGAAAAAATTTAGTATTAATTTTTATGGATTGAAACTAGGGTCTGTCCCTTTAATGTAGATTTATAAATAAAGACAGAACCAGTAGCATGTATATCATCTGTATTTATCTGGTCACAATAACACACAAAAATAAATGTTAAAATAACAGAATTGGTCTTGAGAAAACAATCATGTATAGTTGAAAACTGCTTTAGTGGATACCTTGTGTAAGAATGAATGAATGAATGAATGAATGAATGAATGAATTAGTTAATTAATGTATGTATGTATGAATGAATGAATGAATGAATGAATGAATGAATGAATGAATGAATGAATGAATGTTTAACGACACCCCAGCACGAAATACATATCGGCTATTGGGTGTCACAAAAGGTAAGTATATGAACATATTATTTATATAATTATGTAAAACCACAGTGTCCTTGTATAATAAAAAGCACCTGTCTATAAACGTATATGTATTTTTTTGTCTAAAAAGACTACCTGATGGTATCATATCACACAAACATAAATTACAAATAACAGAATCTGTGTACTGCACTTAATAATGTACAGTTCAACTTGTTTTAAAGGACATCTTGTATAACATGGTTGAAAGTGAGTGAAAGATAGAGAGAAAAAGATAATGGAAAGAGAGAGAGAGAGAGAGAGAGAGAGAGAGAGAGAGAGAGAGAGAGAGAGAGAGAGAGAAACAGACAGACATACATACAGACATAGACAGAGAGACACACACACACACACACACAAAGAGAGAGAGAGTGTGAGAGAGAGAGATAGGGAGAAGACAGATAGACAGACATATAAACAGAGAGACATACACAGACTAATACACAGACAGACAGACAGACAGACAGAGGAGGAAACATAAGCTGTCACTACTAAGGCTACTTCCGCTGAAAAAACAATTCTGGATATTATACATGCACCTCCCATAAACAGGACAGTACATACTACAATCATAGGGACTGATTAAAATAAGAAAAAACCTCAGAACATCAAGCCCAATAGATCGTGTGAACCTCGCTCAACAAACCATTACTCTACAACTGAACTGTTTAATATTCCCACAGGTGTCTGCTTAACACCACTAAGCTTCACCCCCACCCCCACCCCAACCCCCCAGTTTAAGAGGTATTGTTTAATATTCCCACAGGTGTCTGCTTAACACCACTAAGCTTCAACCCCAC
>JAECMU010099636.1:0-11518 GCA_016106625.1 Dracogyra subfuscus | reverse complement strand
ACACACACACACACACACACACACACACACACACACACCATACAAAATGCATACTGTTTTGAACTGAAATAAATATTGTTCTTACTGGTCGTGGAATTCATAGCTTTCACCATCTTTTAATCTGAAGGTGAAGGTCACTGATGGTCCTACATCGAGTCCAGAGGAGCAGGATAAGCAGACGATGGATATTTCTAAAAGTCTCGCCAAAATCACAGAAGATGACGTCACAGCAGAGGATGTCATGGTCACCACTAAGGTCATATCTAGCTTTTCCGCCTCCGCTGGCAGTGAGCCAAAGACTAGCGACGTGAAAACAGTTAAAAGCATAGTGACGGTACGGATTAGATGTCAACAGACGGCCACCTCCATTCAAACAGGCTAATTTACTATTTTAAAGGATTTCGCAAAAAAAAATAATATCACATGTTTCATTTGTTTGTGGTGTGTGGAGGTTTGGGTGTGTGTGTGTGAGTTTGTTGTTGTTTTTTGCCCATTTGGGGTGGGTGGGTGAAGGTGTCTTTTTTTTCTCTTTTTAATTTTTAATTTTGTTTATTTTTAATTTAATTTAATTAAATTTTTTTTTTTTTTTTTTTTTTTTTTTTTTTTTGCTTCTAAATGAAATTGTTCGGTTTATTTATAATAATTTATGAGCATATAATTCAAAGTTTAACCATCATATATATACTAGCGGCAATGCGTCAATTCGAAAATTTGGTAGAGCAACTTTAACGTCTGGAATTATGTCTTTGTCCAGAACATCATGAAAGCTGGCAGTAACCTTGTGTCTGAGGAGAAACAGGACACCTGGCGGGAGATGTCGACCAATGACAAAGTGAGATCTGCGTCAGCTCTGATGAACGCCATGGAAACAGCCACCATGACGATGGTTAATAACATAGCTGAACCAACAACCTTTTCTAGAAAAGACGACAACATCGGTAATAAAATAGTTTTTGTATTCAAATTCGTCTAATCTGTAAATAACGAATATAAAAAGACACACATGCACGTACGGACACACATACTGGAGTAATTATCTATGACACGTGCACCCATAACACCAGACACACAACCCATACATATATACAGACATGAACGCATATAAACAGACACACATGCATGCATATAAACACACACACATGCACGTATATAAACACACACACACACATGTACGCATATAAACATGCACGCATATAAACACAGACACCTGCACGCATATAAACACACACACACACACACACACATTCACGCATATAAACACACACATGCACGCATATAAACAAACACACCCATGCACGCATATAAACACACATGCACGCAGTCACACTTGTACGTATGGTCACGCCTACTGGGTTAATTATGACACTGTAATGATATTCTAAAATGTTTAGCCATGTATTGCTATTGGTACGTATTTGTTTTATTTGCTTGATTCTAAGATTTGAAGATTGAAGTTGTGGATGTGTCGGGTTCAGACGTCAAGAACGTTGTTTACAATGAGGAATCATTAGAAAACACGGTGTCCATTCCAATAGCCTCTCTCAAAAACGCCAGCAAAGGTATGTAATATAACAAAACACTTGTAATAGAAACATTTAAAAGAGTGTAATACAAACAGTACCATACAAATACGAATCTGGTATTACCATATGCAATACTGCACGAAAGTAATTCCAATATAGAAAATATTTTGTTTGTTTTTATTTAACGAAACCATAAGAACACATTGGTTTATTAATCATCGTTTATTGGAAGTCAAACATTTGGTAATTCTAATAGTAGTTTTTGAGAGGAAACCCGCTACATCTTTCCATTAGTAGTAAATAATCTTTTATATGCACCACCCAACAAACCGCATAGTACATGCCACGGCCTTTGATATACCAGTCGTGAAGCACATGTTGTGGTTGTGGAAAACTACGACGCAAGAGCTCAGGTGCTCTACCGACTCAGCAAGATGCATTTTATTTTGTATTTACCTGTCTGTGCATAGGAAGTGTTTTGGGGTCGAAACCACTCCCTACTCAAGTAAGTTTTTAAAGTATATTTTCGGAAGGAACACGCCCCCACCTCTCATAAACGTTGCTCCCCATAGTCCAGACCTCCTCCTGCAAACATTCCTAAACACTTGTCTGCTGGAAGGCATCTATAAATAAGTACGTATTAGACCTTATAATATAACATTTAGTGAAATATCTTTAAATATCAGCGCACTAATAGTGTTATTAGTCATTCAGTGACGATAACAAATTTTAGAGTGAAAATTTCAACATTTCACTCTAAATTGTGTTATCGTCACTGTAGAAAGTATTATCTTCAATGTAAGAAAGCCGGAACTATTTTGTTGTCGGCATTTGAAAAATAAAGGTAAATTGCCAAAAGTTATATAATAAATAGAACATTTCATGTGTGTGGGGTTTTTTTATGGTTTTTTTTTGGGTGGTGGGGGGGGGGGGGGTTGTCAAATATGATTTATTTTTCATCAAGCGCGACTTGTGAGATATGATTGCAAACTTCACTCGATAAATCATATTTGACTAAACACATGAAATATCCTTTATATCTTATGCATCTGAGGTTCCTAGATAATGTCCTTTTTACCATAGTTGTTATTTTACAGGCGGTTTGGCTAAAGTTGTCTTTATGACACATTACAAGATGGCCGATCTGCTGGACGACTCGACACCGTCTGGTGAAAAAGATTCAACGAAACCCAACAAGATTGCGAGTTCGATCCTCAGCATATCACTAGGCACTGAAAGAATCAAACTGGTCGAACCCGTCACTTTTACCATGAGGCTGGTCAAGGTGAGCTACTTAAATACTTGACACGCACAGTGACACAATGTGTACAATAGGGGTAATGTAAGAGGGAGATTAATACATTATTTCTTGTTTAGAAAAAAACACTTTATTTTTCCACAGATTGAAAATACGATTACGCATGCACGCATCCCAGGGGCGGATCCAAGAAGGGTCATTAAAAAATATTCAAGTACTCTTTTTTTTTCCTCTTTTAATTTATTTGTATTTATTGGTACGACCTTTTGAAGAGCTGGTTCATGTGGCCGTCTCTGTGGCAAAATATTTTGTGGATCCACCCCTGTATTCCCGGTCTTACCTAGAAAGAATTGTTTCATTCGTAGCTGAGAGAACAACTGGACTGCACATTAGGCCAACTACAAAACATTTGTAAGTTAATGATGTAGTAAATCTAGCTGGTTATGCATCAGGGTTATACTGCAGTGCGTTGTGCTATATACTGATCATCAAAGCTGTTGTGTTGTCATCATTTATATCTGTTTTATGAAGATAAAATGTTATTTAACTGTATGTATGTATGTATGTATGTATGTATGTATGTATGCATGTATGCATGTATGTATGCATGCTATTTATTTATTTATTTATTTATATTATTATTGTTGTTCTTAGTTAGTTTTCAATTACTATAGTAGTGTTGGAAATAGAATAACATTGATTTTCGTCGATTAGATCTTTCATATTAAACTGACAAGTAAATATTTAGTAAATACTTATTTAATGATATTCTATTTAATTTACCATTTAATTGTTTGTGCTCTCATTGATGTGCAATATGGTGTTTACTCTTGAAATTAAAAGAAAAATGTCAGTAAACAGGTGATTTGCGCACTGTATTGAAATAGATTATAACACATTTTGATCAACATTTCATTTACTCTTAAACAAATTTTAATTTAAAACTGCAAGTTAACTGAGAATTTTGAATTCTAGCATAAATTATTAATTATGAACATCATATTTAGTGAACATAAATTCAATATAAGTACATTAGAAATTTACACAATTTTGCAACCACTAAAATGTGTTATATCTTAGTTATATGTGAGCATCTGTTTATGATGAAGATTATTCAATCAAAATTAGTTTCTACTAGCAGATAAAATTATTTCGTTATAATAATTTATGGTCATATAGTTGAACGTGTATTCTTTAAATTTGAAAGTAAAATTTAATTAAAAAAAATAATTTGCAATATCTGTCATTATGCAACATTGAAATAGCGCCTTTAATACCGGTATAATAGATCAGAAACTCAGACTGGTTGTTGATAGTTTTGCTCACACGTTACTTAGAAATGTCTTTTAATATTTCGTTTTGAAGAGGGATGGAGGTAAACCCTTCATCAGTTACGACAGAGTGTATGCACGGTCATGTAAAACACTTGATCTGACTTATAGTCAAGTTTATAATGTTGTAAATAAAGTACAAAAAGTAAGGGTTGTCTCAAGAGTACAGACGGGAAGAAAACCAAACTTGATAGTTTTGACAAAGGCGTGATCCGAAGGACTGTTTACTCGTTGTATGCACGCAAGATACCACCAACTTGTGAAAAAATCAGAATGGAAATAAAAGATACAATTAATGTGTCTCGAACAACCCTGATAATAGCTTTAGTTCAAATGGGATTCATGTACACCAAACGAGATGACCGTGCAGTTTTCAGAGAAAGGTTTTCTATTTTCTCTGTCAGATACAATTATCTCCGGTCTGTTGCCGAATAACGAGCGTTAGGTTTCTAAATAGTGTATCTTGATGAAACCTGGGTGAATAAACACCACTCCACAGATTATATGTGGTTACTTTCGGATGCCCCTGTACTTCCATAGGAAAAGGCAAGTGTGTTATTGTATTACACGCAGGGACACGTTCCAAGGGTTTACTTGAAGGATGTGATCTGGTATTTGAGGCAAAGAATTCTACCGACGATTACTACCAGGAAATGAAGCAGTCATGAAGCACAAGTGCAGAACTATCTCACTTCATGTGATGCACCTTACAAGTCATCTGAAACGAAAGCGCAACTCATGGAGAAGATGGGACAACATAAAAAAAAACAATCCAGACACTGTGAGCTGAATCCTATCGAACTCATTTGAGGCAACTGCAAAGGATTCGTTACTGCAAAGGGTTCGTTGCCAGGAACAATACTACATTAAAACTATCAGATGTGAAGCATTTAGTCTATGCATCCTTTGCTAGGATTACCCCAGAGGAATGGCAAAAAGCTGAGGATCATGTTCTGCAGATTGTATCAGAATATCAGCGTGATGGTGTACACCTCGCTAAAGTAGCACCAATGATCATTCCCGTCTACGAGAGTACAGATTCAAGTGACAATAATGAATTTTAGCAAACGTTTGAGACGGTCTTTCACTTATTGCAAGAGCAATGAAATTGATACATATCGATCACAGTTTGTTATAGTCTGTTTCAATAAAGTGCACAAATTACCTGTTTACTGGCCTTTTTTAATTTCAAGAGTAAACACCACCTTGTACATCAATGAGAGCCCAAACTAGTAAATGTTAAATTAGATTGAATATCATTAATTAGATATTTACAAAATATTTACATGTCAGTTTAATATGAAAGAAATAATCTACGAAAACAATTTTTATTCCATTTCCAACACTACTTTAGTATCATTATTATTATCATCATTATCATCATCATCATTATCATCATTATCATTATAATTTGTATTATTATTATTATTACAGAAATTACCGCCCAAAATGATGCCACTCTGTTCTTTCTGGGATATGGAATAGTAAGTGTTTTTAATTCCTGTATTAAGCACTTGTTTACACGTGTTTACGTAATAGATATAACACCATAAAGTATGCAGATTAGTCGTTTTAAAATAGTTTCGCACTGGAATTTACTCCTTTCAAATTACTGTATGGACATTTAGAAATATAGCCAGTCACTTATAAGTGAAACCATATGTCGGAAGTATAATTCAGTGTTGTCTAAAGGTGCGTTATCACAGTTTGATTTGTAGTAACGAACTGTAGCGTTACATGTATCGTACAGCCTATTCACAGAGAATTGGCTAACGGTTACCTACAGTATCTTCTTTCAACGGGGGAGGGACGTAGCCCAGTGGTATGGCGCGCGCTTGATGCGTTGTAGGTATAGAATCAACCCCATCGGTTGGTCTATAGGGCTATTTCTCGTACCATCCATTGCACCACGACTGTTGTATCAAATGTCGTGGTATGTGTATCCTGTTTGTGGGATGGTGCATATAAAAGATCCCTTGTTATGAATGGAAATATGTAGTGGGTTTCCTCTCTAAGACTATATATGTCAAACCAAATGTTTGACATCCAATAGACGATGATTGATAAATCAACGTGTTTTAGTGGTGTCGTTACACAAAACAAACTAATACTAAACAGACTCATTACAAACAAGCTACTATTAACAAAGACTTAATTTCCTCATACATGTATCGTGAAGTAATACACCCTAGTGGTTAAACAATTCGACATACTTTTCTTTATTAAAGACGTTAAGATTAACCTACCCTCATGAACTCAGGATTTGGACCGGTTTGGAACATAAGACAATGCTTGCTAATTGTTATGTGTTCCGGGATTTGAATCTCTTTCTTCACGGTACTCAGTTTGAAGATGTGGAAACTCTAAAGGCTGAAAAGAAAATGGTGGTTGGTAGGCTAGCCAGAAGAGTCCTGTTTTGCTGGCACCGCAAGCTTGAACTATAATTGGGCCGAAACGTTTGTTGTTGGGTTTTTTACGACACCACTAGAGCACATTGATTTATTAATCATCGGCTACTGCATATCAGACACTTGATAATTTTGACATATAGTCTTAGAGGGGAATCCCGCGAAAAAAATGTCTCACAGACAGGTTAGCACATACCACAGCCTTTGAAATACTTGTAGTGGTTCACTAGATGGAACGAGAAATAGCCCAATGGGGATCGATCCCAGACCGACCGCGCATTAAACGAGTGTTTTACCACTGGGCTACGCCCCCACCCCCTCCTCCTGCTCCACAGTGACACACACACACATATATACACACTCTCCAATATAATAGATCAATATAGTATATGGCTACATGGTGATTACTATGTTCGTAATGACTCAAAGGGGTGGTTTAGATAATTATGGTGGAGTGCCCGATGATTTTTGAATTGGCTTTAATCGGAAACGTGAACGACGTGTCCGGATACAGCGTGTGTGCACTATGTGCCATGATTGTGTAATAATATAGCTAGCGTGAACTATGTGCCATCATTGTGACAAATCGGAAGAGATACTTTGTATCATAGTTAATCATGTTCTAATATGCTTCCTCAATGACACTGGTACGGAGTAGAGCGCTAAATGCTAGAGTGTTTGTCTGAAGTGTGACAGATCATAGGATCTATCACCGTCGGTAGACCATCCGAGATATTTCTCATGCTCCACAAAAGGCCGTAATACATCGATCGCTGTTAAGTAGCGGTACCTAGTGAATATTCTATTATCTCGTTGTGAAGATATACAATTTACGGTAGCAGCATAAAGTAATAGATAGGTTGTCTGGGTTTATTTTATTATCATCAGATGGTTTATATTCAAAATAGGGATTACATTTTTTTTTATAACCTTTTAGTTCGTGCTCGTATCAAGAAGAAAAAACCCACTTCTAATATAAAACATGATCCATGATCGTATCTAGAAATTCCAGAACATTGATGTGGGTTGTTCTAAATATATATTAAAACGGATTTCTGGTTGAATTATTTAGCTGTAAAATCTCCACTCCAAGTGGCTTTGCTCCAAACATGTCAATCCGCTACCTGTATTACGTTATCTCATATGCAATACACGTTTAATCACTAGGGTTATAAAAACCTATTTTAACATGTGGTATACGTTGGTAAGATTCCAACAAGGATCTGGGCGATAATGTATCATCGTTCATTTCTGGTACGCTTATTACGGAAGTTACTGCAAAATACCTGCAACTAAGGACAAATATTATCTTTGATTCTATTTAAATTGAAGATAGCTAAACTGACGGTTCGTACGCACTTCCTGGGACACTACAAATATTATCTTTAAAATCGCAGACCCTAGTTTTAACTCGTAGAAATGTATACTAAGTTTTGTTAATCTTGAAAGCTGTTACACATTTGGATAAAGTTACAACAGAGTGAAACAAGAGTCTGTGCTGTTGATACAAGGAAATGTCCTTTAAAATAGCATAGAACTCGACTCCATATCCGTTACTTCTCATATGCACGTGCGTTCTTTTTAAATACGAAAAAATGCATTTAATGGTATTAGAAACACCAGGATGTCCAGAAACACTTGGGTATTACGGAAATAAATAATCTAAACAATACAATGTTTAAGTAATTTTTTATTTCACTTATAATAAACGGCTCTAATAGGGTAAAATATGCCTAGTTTAAAAACTAGTTTCTCGCTTTAATTATAAACATGGGTAGTAAAACGATGCAGGTCACGACCCCTCCATCTATTACTTGCATCCCTTATTCACGTTTTCATTTTTCTTTCTTCGTATAAGTTGACATAAGTGTAATTTCTCTATTCTCAGTTACCCCGGAAGTTGGTCTCAGGAAGGCTGCCTGTTGGACCACGAGAACAGCACGCACGTGACTTGTCAGTGCGACCACCTCACCAACTTCGCCATCCTCATGGACGTGCAGGGGGTCAAGGTGAGCCGTGCAGCTTGCTAAACCACGACCGCAATCACTTTGAATTATCACAAACCTCGTGTGTATAGGCATGTATACAGGGGAAAAAACATTTCGTGGTTATAACACGAAGACACTAGGATAGATAGACCAAAGATGACGACTTACTATTATATCACATATTATTGAACAGTGTACTTTCTCATTTGACAGGCATTGAAGAATAAGCTTTCAAACTTTTGAATGTTCATAATATTTTGAACTATTGCAATCTTAAAATGAATCTGCTTATAAACAGAAGGATGTTTCCAACAAATAATATCATTCGATATATTTGCTAAATGAATATTGCAGAAAAATGTCAAACAGAATCCGTCCTGTACTTCTAATGTGTTCTTAATTAGTATATACCTGTTCAGCATTTCTTTTATGAATATTGACTAAGACGCACTATTGTGCAGGTATTATAGTTGATTTTTAAAATATAATTATAAAAGAAAACATATTGGTTTGTGTGTAGTCGGGGTGGGGTATAATTATTGGTGTGGGGGTATTACGGTTGATTTTAACTATACTTATGGAATAAAACGTATTCGTGTGGGGTATTACGATTGATTTTAACTATACTTATGCAATAAAACGTATTCGTGTGGGGTATTACGATTGATTTTAACTATACTTATGCAATAAAACGTATTCGTGTGGGGTATTACGATTGATTTTAATTATACTTATGCAATAAAACGTATTCGTGTGGGTATTACGATTGATTTTAATAATACTTATGCAATAAAACGTATTCGTATGGGGTGGGGGTTCGAGCGGGACGTAGCCCAGTGGTAAAGCACTCGTCTGATGTGCAGTCGGTCTATGGTCGATTCTCGTCGGTGGACCATTGGGCTACTTCTCGTTTCAGCCGTGGTATGTGCTGTCCTGTTTTAGGAAAGGTACATGTATACTAGTATATTAAATATCCCTTACTACTAATTGAAACATGTAGCCTGTTTCCTCTCGAAGACTGTATGTCAAAATTACCAAATGTTTGACATCCAATAATCGATGATTAATAAATCAGTGTGCTCTAGTGGTGTTATTAAATAAAACAAACTTTAAAGGGACATTCCTGAGTTTGCTGCAATATTTTAAAATGTTATCGACTAATAATATATTTCTACGATTAAACTTACACATTAATTATGTTTTCTTGTTTAGAATATTAGTCGCTGTATATTAAATGTGTTTCTGATCGTTCTAATATTTGTACTAGGTTAATTTTCATTTTATTTCCAAAAAAACTATTTTTTCCTACGTATGAAATCCACTTTCGGCTTCTTACAAATACGACCAGAAAACACATTGAATATACAGACACTGATATTCTAAACAAGAAAATATATTTAATATGTCAGTTTAATCATAGAAATGTGTTATTAGTCGAAAACATCTTACAATGCAGCAAACTCAGGAATGTCCCTTTAACTTTTGTGTGGGTTTATTATGGTTGTCAGGCATGCAGACTGTAAGATATGGGCAGTTATAAGGTTTCTCCAGCTAGTCTATAGAGGCATTTCCAAGCGAATACGTTAGTTCGTTTTGTTTAACGATATATTTGGGGTGCATTGATTGATTCATCGTCAACTACTGGGTGCTATACATTAAATGTTTCTGTCGTACAGTCTTAGAGAGGAAACGCGCTACATTTCCCATTAGTAGCAACGGGTCTTCATTTGCAATTTCCCACAAACAGCACGGCACATACCACAGATTTTGATGTACTAATCGTGGAACACTGGTTTAGATAATAGAGGGAACCAGTCAGGGAAAGGTTTAAAGTGTAAAAGAGCTCGGTACCTAATATGCTTTGCTTTAAACTGTGGTTTGGTTTCGGCAGATAAACAGGGCCACATTTACGCAGCCTGTGTTGTCTGAAATTCACGTAGATGTATGTGCTACGCGCATGTAAGACATAACCAGGCTTTACGCAGGCTGTGTTGTTACGCAGCCTGTGTTGTCTGAAATCCATGTAGATGTATGTGCTACGCGCGTGTAAGACATAACCAGGCTTTGTAAATTCTCCGTCAGCTCTTCCAAATCAGACACGTTTCTGTTGTTCTTCTACAAATGACTGGCTATAAAAAAAAAACCCGCCAAAACGTGTTTCCCACGTTCTCGACTGTTCACATCGACGAGCACACGAATAAATGTGAAAATTATGCGTGATAAAAAAATATATAACAGTCTATTCCTGCATAAGCCATTAACCACATGGCAGCTAGTCTCTGGAAGAGAGCGGACTTTTTAATCTTCTGTGTCATCATGACATAAATCTTTACCGGAAAGAAAACAGCACCTGACCTATATGTATATATGCCTGACCTGTAAAGGCATATGTACACATCACAAAAATATCTTCAGTACATGCATACATCACACACAAATTACCTGTTTACCTGTTTACGCCCAGCACATGCATACATCACAAAAGCAAATTATATTTTCTGTTTGCATATGCATGGGTTACCGAATATTTTCGGAATGTTAATAAGCACAGATATAGCTGCAGATAACTGTAATAAATGTTGAGTGTTTCCGTGTTCGCGTGTGTGCAGCTGTAGTACCGGATCATTGTTACACCTGTGTAAACACAATCACATACGTGTGTTTTTCACTGATAAGTGCGGAATCCTCGGTGAGGCGCGATCGGTCGGAGGGTGCCTCGATCTACATGGACTCGGTTGTCTCCGTTCCAACCAGTCCTCTGCGACTAGTACATCAAAATATAATACATTGTGTCGTCTGTGAGAAAGAGCATATAAAGAAAACCTAGATGCTTTTTCGTTAGGAGTAGCCTGTGTTGCGGCATTTGTTAGATATCAAACATAATACCCCGAAGTGTCGAGCTAATCATGAACGTTAGACACCAAATAGTCCTAGTTTAACATTTGGCCAGCTATCATTAAGCATAGTCCCCCGCCCCTACACACACTATCACTATCTCTCTCTCTCTCTC
>JAECMU010099627.1:0-17505 GCA_016106625.1 Dracogyra subfuscus | reverse complement strand
AGATTTTATTTATTACCTGTGACAACATATATATACTATCCCGATATTTTGTGCCATTACTATCTGCTTCAAAGCAAGATCCACATCAGTGACTGCTACTGTATTCCTTTCTGTCTTAAATTGCCAAAGGCATCATCCATCAGGGATTGTTATTGATTCACACATATACCAAGGTATATAGCCAACATCACTGACTGTTACTGTATTCATTTCTGTCCTAAACTGCCATAACATTGGCATCACCAGTCACACATATACCAAGGCATGTCACAGTTATCACTCTATCCCACACATACACCAGGGCATGGCCAATATCAGTGAATGGTACAGAATATCGGGGTATGACCAATATCAGTGACTGGTACAGAATATCAGGGTATGGCCAATATCAGTGACTGGTACAGACTCTCAGGGCATGGCCAATATCAGTGACTGGTACAGAATGTCAGGGCATGGCCAATATCAGTGAATGGTACAGAATATCAGGGCATGGACAACATCAGTGAATGGTACAGAATGTCAGGGCATAGCCAACATCAGTGACTGGTACAGAATTTCAGGGCATGGCCAATATCAGTGAATGGTACAGAATGTCAGGGCATGGCCAATATCAGTGAATGGTACAGAATCTCAGGGCATGGCCAATATCAGTGAATGGTACAGAATGTCAGGGCATGGTCAACATCAGTGACTGGTACAGAATCTCAGGGCATGGCCAATATCAGTGACTGGTACAGAATTTCAGGGCATGGCCAGTATCAGTGAATGGTACAGAATATCAGGCATGGCCAACATCAGTGAATGGTACAGAATGACAGGGCATGGCTAACATCACTGACTGGTACAGAATTACAGGGCATGGCTAAAGGTGTGTCCCACTATAATCTTCCATTTCATTGAGGCATCCTACTCCAAATCAATGCACAACGTTATGCTTACATGTGATTGTTATAAACCAGAGCAAGCTCTGCATAGTCAGTATTGCATTGAAGATGGCTCAAATGTGCTGGAGCTGCATCTGAATTCAATAGTTTACTAATAACTCAGTGGTATTAGCTCACAACATTGTAGCTGCGACTGCTACCCAAAAAGATAATGGGGGATAATTATGTACTGCCTCAAAAGAACAACCAACCTTAATAACGACACCACAAGCAGAAGCTTATATTGAATAGGAAAGGCCACGAGATAACTGTTTTTTCCTTTCACATTATGAGAGGATTTTGACTTAGATCTATATTATTATTATTAACATGTCCCTATACCAGAGGTTTCAGACATGTCTGTCATAGGTCCAATTTCTGGCATGGCCAATGACCTGACTTAAGACAGATTATGAGAGGGAATTTTAAGTTGGACAACTTGTGTCCAATCAAAACTAATGTAACAATGATACTCTCCAGTGCACCCATCATAACTATGAAATGAAATTAATGTAAATGTTTGTTTTCATCACTCACAAAATACCCTTTTTTATGAAATCATTCTTAGATCAACTATGGGACTGTGGCTATAACTACATGTACGATGAAGTAAAAGAGAAAATGAAAAATGATGTGAGAGTGTCACCGTAAATATTAACATAAATGTTAAGAGATAAAAGACTGGAATACACATATCTGAAATACAATGTTATTTCTGATAACAAAAGCAATGTGGCGATGCAGTAGAAAGTAACCACAAGACAAAACGGTTTAACATTATTTTCAGATAACTCTACATTAAAAAAATAATAATAAAAAATTACTTGGTGACAAAATCTGTTTACTGTTTGTCAGCATTAAGCTTGCAGTTTAACATTGTCTACAATTTTTTAAACATGTATTTAGAAAACAAATTCTGTCAAACCACTAAATAAACTATGTTATTAGACTGCTTAAATTAATGTTTAGCTAGCTTAGTTAGTTAGTGAACAGATTTACTGTTTATTTGAACTAGTTCTGTATAATAAGTTTTTATTTTGCTTGGTACAGTGTTGCACACATTATCCACCAAGTATAATGTATGTTTTTACATACTTTACGGCTTTAAAAAACTTAACAGAATGCTGTTTCTAATAAAGCTAACAAAATATTCCTATCTTGTTATCATCCTTTGGTTTCAATTCAGTGATTTTTAAAAGATCCACAATATAGAACATGTTTAATTTTACTGATAAAACAAAGAAAGGGAACAAGTATTAACCGCATACTGTACCATGTTTAGGAGCAATAAATCTGTGTAACTGCACTTTTTAATTGAGCGAAACTTCTTTATCCCCCTAAAAAATGTTTGTTTTGCTTAATGACAGCACTAGAGCATATTGATTTATTAATCATCAGCTATTGGATGTTAAACATTTGGCAATTCTGACATATAGTCTTAGAGAACTTCTTTATGACGTCATGCAACATGTGTCACTTGGGGGTGCAATACAAGCCAGTTATTACATAACAAACTCATGGAATACATGGGTATTACACACTATTGATGTTTTGATTTACACCAGACAGACCCTCCTGCTATCACACTTGGGGCAATCAGCTGCCATCCAAGCATCAAAAGTGTACAATAAACAAATTTACCGCTGGTAACTTAATGCCGTATTTCACTAGTGACACTAGAATGGTAATTTATTTTGTTAGGATGTTAACAATCCCACATTACTCATGTTTATTTCTATATTACATGTATTTGGTTAGGTATGAATTAAAGTTGGTCTACAAAGTCATGTGTTCCCTTTCTTTTCCCATCCATAAATATATGTCTGTAGTTTGTGTGTCTTTTTTATTTGTCAGATGCAATTACACATTGTTTAAAAATTACCATTTACAGAATACATTTATGTTTGTATCTTTATGGGATTTTGAAAATATTACATAACACAGGAACACATCTGAGATAGAATTTTCAAGGTCACCAGACTTTTTAAAATGGCACTAAAAACAAATTAAATTATTTATTCAACCCTACAAGATATGGCAGGCTTGCACATCATTAAATAATATTAACATGGGTTTTTTTGTTTGATAATTCTAGTTTGAACATAATGAGCACACATCTGAGTATTAGCGTTCACTTTAATTCGGATAAAACACATATTACTTAGCACGAAAGAGCCTATTTGGTGCATTCACAGGCTGTAGCAACCAAACAAGGCGTCTAATGACCCATATGCACTGGACAACAACAAACAAACAGATCTTAATTTAATAAATTTCTAATGTACAATAAAAAATATGCATACTTATTGAAAAGTTGTAACAACCAAATACCAGGTAATGTTTTTTTTTGTACAATATACAAGATCAAATTAAGGTAATAATTTACATATTTGTTATCATCAAGCAAACAGCATTTTATTTATTTTGTTTGCATCAACCTGATTTATACATATTTGTTTAAAATCTATTTACATCATTGCAAACACTTGAGTCGACACCGACAGTATTTCATATACATATTCAATGCAACAAATGTACACACTTGCACGCTTCTTTGGCAGTCAGAAAGTAAATGAACAGATATAAAAACATACACATACTTTCATGCGGTCATAGGTTCAAATATGCAAGTCATATTTTCACATCATTGTACCGAGACATACGTTCGTAACAAGGAAATCAAGAACAGCTAGTAGAAACAGCCAATATTAAATATTGTACATTCTCACATGCATGACTATTGCAATAAAACAACCTTCACGATAGTCTAATTCATAAGTAAATTGAAATATTATCTATTTTTATACCAACCCTTCATTTCTTATCAGCTGTCTCTAACACTGAAAAAAGTGGGCTAGATGGGAGGCTGGGGGGGGGGGGGGGGTGCACCGCCACCCAAGGGATGCTATTGATCTATTAAAAGCCCAGCATACAACAAATATATGATCAATTTACTGATAAGCAAAAAATGGTTATAGACAACAGCTGTACTCATTTTTTTATCTCTGGATTGGCAAAATATATTATGTGTATGTGTTTATTATCACTCAAAAACAAAATACTGATCACAATTAAAGATAAAAGAAGACCGTTCACTGTAGACAACCTTATGCTGAGCTTCTTAGACTTACAGGAGGTTACACAAACTTATTATGCCCATTTCTAATATTTAATTTTTACAGTATATATCATTATTAGACTACTGACATTTTGTGATTGTGTTTTTTGTGATTGTGTCAGTTGGAATGCCTAAAAATATTGATATTATGAGGCAACATATTGAAGTACATGCAGTGGCGTAGAGTGGGTTGCCAGCACCCGGGGCAAGGCAAGTATTGCAGCCCCTAACCAGTGGACCGTTAGCACTCCCAGAGTCCCTTTCCATCAGTCCAGAATTCTGCACCCAGAGCAACAGCCCCAGTGGCCCCACCCTTGCTAAGCCACTGGGTACGTGTAGTTTACAGCAAAGACAGATTTAGGCGAGGGCTGGTGTGAAACTGCAACCTCCCTCCCCTCAAGGTGTCTACATGTACACTTATAGGCATGACATTGACACTTGATCAAATCAGCTGAAAGCTTTGCAAACTGTGCGTAAAGAGGACGGTACATGGCCAAAGAAACAACCTAAATGACTTTCAAATCCACGGATTTCAGTGGAATATTGTCATGCCTGACACTACCAACAGGAGCTAAAACAATTGTTTTACATTAGGCTATTCAGTGGGTACAGCAGATTCACATTCGACCCCTACCTCACCCCACCTCACCTTCTTGGATTAACCGACACTGCCCTTTTCATATTTCATATCAACATTCTATTCATCATGTCCAAACCACCTACCCCATTTTATGTCTAACCTATACCTGTATCTGCCCCTGTAGTGTTCATTTTGAGTTATTTGGATTGCTATTCCACTACAAAATTGTATCAAATGTGAAATGATGCAGTTACTGTACCAGAGATTTATCAAGGCATTTTCCCAATCCAATTGGACATGGGAACCAAGCAAAAAACATGGGTAAATACTTGGGTATGTGTACATGCTGTAATAACCGATTTAGGATAATGCCAAACAAAGGCTCCACATGATCATCAGTTAATAGCACAGAATGTTAATAAACTTTTTAAAAACAAAACAAACAAAAAACCAGTAAAATAATATAAACTTAAAGGGACATTCCTGAGTTTGCTCCATTGAAAGATGTTTCAGACTAATAAAACTATTTGTATGATTAAACTTGCATATTAAATATATTTTCTTGTTTAGAATATCAGTATCTGTATATTAAATGTTTTTTTGGTTGTCTTAATAACTGTAAAATATTTTTTTTCTAAAATAAAACAAAATTTGACCCAGCACAAATATTACAACGATTAGAAACACGTTTAATATACAGCCACTAATATTTTATGCAGAAAAAATAAATTTGATATGCAATTACAAACTTTTAAAAGTCTGTTAGTCGATAGCATCTTGTACATTGCCGCAAACTCAGGAATGTACCTTTAAGACCCAGTAAAAGACATCTACCTTGTGCAGACAAGCCCTGCTACTGCCCACAGCGATCAGCAATACCGTGGAGTTTTTATTTCTCCATGGCATGTTTCACCTTGAACTATAATATTCAGGTTTTTTTTCAATAGCATGTTTTGTTTTGCTGTGGACATTTTAAGAAAATTGCACGAGTTGTGTAAATATGATTTTGAAAAAGCTAATGGTTTTGTCATTCAGATTATATACATGTATAGCAACAGAATTATCATCATTTTGTTATTATGCAATACAAATGAAGTAAGATACAAATAAAATGGATTGTGTATTTTTAGAATTGCAACGCTAATACAGGTATTTGTTAGAAAATTAAGCTTTCAAATTCAGATGAAAACTTTGGATTAAAGTCTACTTTACACATTTATTTAGATGGGACTTAGAAATTAATTATTCTTAAAGCTTCAGATATAATCCAGTCCTTTCTGTAATTTCATATTCAGTACTATATGTTCAGATCAGGTTTGCGATATAAACTATACAACTGCATTCCAAACTGGAGGGGGGTGGGGCGGACGGGACGTAGCTCAGTGGTACAGCGCTCGCTCGATATGTGGTTGGTCTGGGATCGATCCCCGTCGGTGGACCCATTGGGCTATTTCACGTCACAGCCAGTGCACTAAGACTGGTATATCAAAGGCCGTGGTATGTGCTATCCTGTCTGTGGGATGGTTCATATAAAAGATCCCTTGCTGCTAATCGGAAAGAGTAGTCCATGAAGTGGCGACAGCGGATTTCCTCTCTCAGTATCTATTTGGTCCTTAACCATATGTCTGACGTCATATAACCGTAAATAAAATGTGCTGAGTGTGTCGTTAAATAAAACATTACTTTCTTTTTTTCTTTCCAAACTGAGCCTTCAATAACAAAAACACCATTAAAGACTGAGCCTTCAAGTGCAAAGTTGTGTGTGTTTTGACGTTTTTCTTCTTTTGGGAGGATAGGGGTTTGTGTAGTTTAACAGGGCTAGCTATGGGTGATCAGAAAATTTCGCCAAATAATCTATATGAACTTTAAAAATTGCAAAAATACATGTACTTTCTAATAAAATAACAATTACTACGCCAAATCAAAATACATTCTGCCAATTGTTTTCAAAATTCAGGTATGTGTACGAGAGTGTGTGTGCATGCAGGGAAGTATTTTTGCAGGTGTTTTTTTTCTCCATCAATGGCATTGTCAGATGAAATTAAGTCATGGATATTGGTCATTAGTATTAACAAACGTTTTATATACACATATATTATGCTGTAGTGGTCAGTCAAGAGAAAAGCATTACTAACATACACGACATACTTGGTTTTGGTTTTATAGATCAATACAATTCAGTGTAACATGCATTTATTGTCTAGTGACTACTGCAATACTGGAAAGAAAAGGAATGTGTGTGTGACAACTCCAAAGCACATTGTTTAAATCAACTCTTGATCTACAGGATGAGGAAAACACTTAGTCTACTCAAAATTACCAGTTACCAGCAAGGTGAATTATATATACCACTTTGTAGCACGATTGTTTAACTCATTTTCAAGAGCCTTTGAGAAAAATGGAAAGAAACTTATTCTTATATTAACAGAAATGAATTCATTAAAGATTATTTTAGAACAAGAACAAATTAAACAACTTTGTTCTTGACAATTTTGTTACAATAATCTTAAAAGTATTTCCTTTAGTATAAAATCTTTTTTAATTTCTTTTAAAAGCTCTAAACATTAATTTTAAAAGCAATTTTGCTAAGAGACTGACTACATACATGTATAATGTACTTCTTTGACAAGACAGCACATACCATGGTATTTAATATAAGGAACATACATGTAGTCCAGAGTATCCAATGAGAGAGACTATCTCCTACATTGTATTATTAATTACACTGTATAAGCATTCTAATCACAGAGATAAATTCTGCTTTCATAGTAACACCGGATGCAAAAATGCTACAAATTTCAAGTTTAATATTTGTCATAAACGTTATATTGCACAGTTGTCTCTACAGCCTTTTCTATAATAAAATTCATGCATAATTCAAGTTCAACATGAGGAACTGGAAATAAAATACCCTGGGTTTATAAAGCAAATTGTTTTATAAAATAAGAACAATTTGAATTTTTATACAATTTGTGAATTTGAATTTAGCAATTACATTTAACAGTTAAACATACATGTATACTGATCTCCACTGAAAACACACCACACAAATTTCAGTTGTTAGCACATGAATGAGGCTGCTGCAAAACACACAGTACAGCCTACAGGGCACAATATTTCATTGTTCTGTTCACATGTTGGTTACACAACTTTAAAATCATGACAACCGCCAATTGGTTATGTGGTGAACAATTACATTCTAAAATTAAAAGTACCATGTATCAGTAATGAAATTGAAAATCAGTTTATGTTTTCAAATACATTTGAATCACCAACGTAGCACAGAACTGTACTTCGAGTGTGTTAGGATTAGGTAGGCCTACATGTAACTCATCAGTTACGAGAACTATATTTGTGTAACTGAACAATCGGTTATCTAAGTATAAGACTCACGTGAACTGATTTCTGGTTAACTTAGAGTTAGAAATATTGTCTCCTGCAGCAACTCTAACTAAAACAATCTTTAGCTTTTTGTTGTCTACCAATATTCATCTAGTTTTGCATACAATGTAATGAATTAAAAAACAAAATTCTCAATTCTTTTAACAACTATAAATTTGACTGATGTGTTTGCAATGGAGTTTGGTATATATAAATGATTATGCCTGTCATTTTTTTTAATTCATGCTGAGAAAGGAACATACATATAAATGTATATGGCACTAATGAGTCAATGAAACTTACCCTAATTTGCGTAACATTAATTAAAGAGACTACCCTGAGTTTGTAGCCATTAAAACAGACAGAGGACTAGCCTATACCAACATGTACACATAACACACCTTAGTAATAAAAGCTTTTAAAAAGGTTTAAATATAAAGCATTATAGTCATAAATATACATATATGTAATATCTGGGCCCATGCTTATAAACTTTTTAGAGTCCAGACTCAATCTCTAATGACGTCGCATGCATACAATTTGTATGACGTTGTCATGGCATTAGTAGCTCAGATTCTATTAGTCTTACTTCAAATTGTGTTAGGTAGTTCAAAGGACACTTATTATATATGTAATCATTAATTAACTACAGATATTACAAACTGCAGAATAATCAGAAATGCATTTTTATATCTTTGTAGTAAATTTAACAGGCTGTCCTTATTGTTTAATGTACAAATGTAAGCATTGGCACACAATTAATTTCCAGTGGGCGAAAAACTGCCTGCCTTATTACAGTACACACTGATATTGTAAGTTATTTCACTCAAAATGACTGTGAATTTCACAATGAGAGTTCTGCTACATAATTTCAGGAGAGCAGTGTTTCGTTCACCATCAATTTTCAAACCATAAGCAATGTAGTAGATACAAGTATATGATAATGTTAATAATTAAAAAGGCTGCATTAGTCCAACACATTACAATGGCTACATCACAAAGACAGTCCCTTTATTTAATTATCTGTGTATAATGCTAAAATAATAATATCAAGACCGGTAAATAGTTTTTCTTTTTTGTTATGAAAATAAAACGGCATGGAACATGTTGACCTGTGACTTAGAAAATCAGGTTACATGTGAACTGGACTGACATATAACCTCAATTCTTCAAGCAGTTATATGTAACACATGCATCCATTGAAAATACATTTTTAAAACTTTGAAATTACGAATTGTATTAATACATGTACAATCAATTTGTAGTTCCACTCATTTTCTTTTTTTAAATTCATGAAGCATGAAAAATCACTCTCATCAAAATGTTACAGTGAAAAAGGTATTTCTCAAAATAATCAGTTAAGCCTTAAGGAGACAACATAAAACACAAATGCTTCATAGGAAAATAGCCAGTTGTGACAAGACTAAAACATCATAATTTCACCACTGGATATGCAATCAGCTATTCTCGTATACAGCAATTATATAGCATGGCATTACCTTTAGAGAGCAAATGCAGTTAGCTGTATAATATTGTAACTCTTGTTGAATGTAGGGGCTCGATTGCAACTTTTACCCCCTCAAAAATAAAGCTTGTACAGGGCTTCTAGATTATGGTTGCCCCACCGACGTGACTATTGATATCCAATGTTGGGATAGTAAATAACTACTATTACCATGCCCGACGGCTAGTAAAAAATAGTTGTGAAATTGTATTTACTTTTTAAGTAAAATAGGGCTAGTGGGTTTTTAATTGTGGCTAGTGAAATACATCAATTACTGATCCCATGGCTAGTGGATTTTATAAAGGTTCTAGAAGCCCTGCTTGTACTTTTAATAATTAATAACAGTGAACAGGAAAAGAAACAGGTTGGGGGAAATTAATATCAATTAATTTGTAAAAATACAAATGACAAGAAACTGGATGATAAGAAATGAAGTGTCTTGGTTAATTTGTTTCAACAGTAAAAAAAATCATGTAGCATTAATCTACCTAATAGCACTTTTCATTTCTACTACTCAAACCAAATTAACATATATAATATACATTTATAGTAACATAACTTTAAGACAAATATTTTACTACCAATTTGTCAACTCATTCAATATTGCCTTTTTTGACCTTACAATATTTAAACACCATCAATGCACAAATGCATTAAAATGATAAAATGAATTTTTGTAGTAACACAACTGCAATTAAAATCATAAAGGAAGAATATATATTTAATTTATTACACTCTGAAGTACCCGACTCAGATGGACTTGTGTTTATCAACTGGCATGTTGTGATATATATACATATACATATACATATACATATACATATACATATACATATACATATATACATATACATACATACACACACTAGTAAATACTAGTAAGTAAACAGTTTAAAATGCTAGCCATTCTGTGCATTTCTTCTCTCTTTTTTTACATTATATTCTGCCAATCAACAGAATACAAATTTATTGAAAATAAGTCATCTGTATTGTAGCCCTCAAATTTTGTGAGAGTTATAATCAGCAAATGCTACTGCAAAACGCTGTTGCAAAATTGCTTTGCAATGGTAATTTTTATAATTATTGGATATTTACTTTGTTATTATCTGCACTGAATTGCTGTTATGAACTTCAAGGGCTGATATAATGTAAATTCCTGTAACAGATCTGTTTACAATTAAATAGCCTATTAACTACATATTATACTTAAGACACAGCACCAAGCAGTGTCAAACCCCCAGCTTTCGCACCCCCATCTTTCATACCCACAATAAATAAAAAAACCACTAAATTATGCAGAGTTAGCTCCCTTTTGTGCCTGCCCATAAGGAGATATAATTTTAGCACTTTTAGAGGGTTTAACCCCTTTGTTATCATCAATAATACACCTAACAATATGTTATGAGATAAGATATATATATATATATATATATTACCTGACTGAATAATGGCATGTAGATCATTATTTCTATCATTCTTAACACAATAAATAATATATTAATGAGATACAGACATTCAAGCCAAAATACCAGTAGACATTGCTGAACTGCATAACAAGGAGCGTTACGATTGGAGATCATCTCTCGGTCAGCAACACTAGATGGGACTGTTTCCATGGAGACACACTATTGAAGATCAGAAACCTGACTGTCGAACATAATGGCTATCACAAACTCGAATCATGTCATTGGGTAGTATAACATAATTATATATGCACGAGCTATCACAATATAACTGGCACAACCAACCACACAATATCGGTCTCTTTACTTCCTCCATAGAACCAGGGAGCATCGTGCTTCCTCTTCTCATCCTCGGTTACACTGCTTCCTCCACAGAACCTGGGCGGATCGCATTTCCACTTCTCGATATTGGTTGGAAACCATTTCCTCCAGAGAACCAAGGTAGCATCGCACTACTACGTCTCAGTATCAGCTGTTTGATTTCCTCCACAAAACCAAGGAGCATCACTGTACCTCTTCTATGCACAGGTCTTCTTTCTTGGCCTCTTGCAATTTGTTTTTCTTTCCTTGGTTTTAACATTCTTCATTTGAAACAGAGAATTCTCAATCATACTTTTTCAGATATACGCACACACACAATGCAAAGCTCTGTGAACAAAAAAAAAAAAAAAAAGTTGCCAAAAGGATCGAAATTTCCCCTCCCAGAACTTTGCCACCACATTTCAAATTAGAGGAGAGACCAACAGCAAGAGGGCAGACATGTCTCAGTCGACAGCTATAGAAGCGAGTATTCCATTCTGCTTTTGAGCACCCATCAATTCCTGTTGACACGGTAAACCATATCAACATCTGGTGGTTTTGCTGAGATTTTAGTTTTCACATTTTTTTATTTTAATTTTTTTTTACATGTGGTTGCCGGCCTATGGCCTCCTGGACGAGGATGCCGATAGCAGTGAAAGAGTTAACATGGAATATACACTGAGGTTGCTTAGTGTGCCAAGGTCAGTGTAAGACGACAGACTCAAAGTCAAGTTTGCCATAGTCTGGGTTCATGAACGAGAATCCGCGGAACTCTTCTTGGTTTATTGATTTAAGTATCGAAGGATCCATGGGGGTCAGTACTGGCTCTTCTGACGTGAAGTCTTTGTCAAAGTTGTTGGCATCAGTCTTTGATTTCTAGAAAAAAAGAAAAAAGAAGGCAAGAAAGTTGGGATTACGATCATCAACTAGTAAAGGAAAACGCACTTCCGGCTAAATGTTTAGTAATAAATCTTGGCTACTGGATATCATACATTTTTATAATTCTGATACAAAGTCTTCAGAGGAACTTTACTTCCATTTCTTCATTATCAGCAAAGGATTTGTTTTATATGCACTTTCCCATAGCCAGAACAGCACATACAATGGCCAATAGTATAGTGATTAAGCCAGATCTATAGTTCATTCCATCCTCCAACTAAAATGGGTTTTTTGTAAATAATTTCACTTTGGTTTGATGTAAAAAGTAAAAGTAATTTTGTAAATAACAAATAAAAGATTATTTTGGTGGGCAATTTAGAAGACAATCAGCCCTGAAATAAATAACTTGTAGTGAATTCCATAGTATGAAAGAAGGTGTTCCCTATAGCACAGGAAACCACTCTCAAGGCATTACATGTATGTTTGATAAAACAGTCAGATTTTTGAAAATTATAAGAGAATGGAAAATTGCACACCTCAATAGGCTAAGGCAGGTGAAAAATCATTCTCAAAAATAAATAAAATAGGCAATGGATTTTGACTGGTACGTCCACAAAATTGTCTATTAAATCGATATTACCGGTTTGTTCAACAAAGAGAAAAATACCAGTTTAACAACTGCATGGAAGCCACTGCCATGTTTTACATTTTTATTGTTTTAATAAAAGGACCTTCCTATTAGGTAAATGAGCTATGAAAACTGTTGATTTTTGTAAACAGTGAAAATAAATATGCCCATATATTTTTCATGCACCGTTTTTGGAGTGTAACGTGTGCTGTTTTTCATAGTCAGATTGAAATTGCGTGTGCTGTATGAGCGCAATCCAATACGTTAAAAAAGCATGGTCTAATGAAGACACCACTATAGCACATATTAATCAGTCATTGGCTAATGATATCAAACATTTTATAACTTCAAAGAAAGCTTGCATTATTTCTTCATTATCAGCAAGGGACCTTTTTCTATGCACATAACAGAACATCACATATCATGGTCAGTTGTACAGTGGTTAAGCCATTGGCATGCATGGAATATAGCTTAGTTAAAATTGAACAATTTTAAATAAATTAAATAAAACTAGATTAAAGGTATACTGTCACAGATTTAAGGACCTTATTTCTCTAAAAATGGATAATAAATTAAAATTACATTAACTGTTGAAAGCCAAATCTAGCTATTGCATCACCGTAACTAAACCATGATGGAGTGAAATCCATGCCAATCCTCTCGGCAATTTTAGTTTTTGAATTATGGACCATTGTCATAATTCAATTTTTTCTACATAATATTAATAAATGGAGTATGGTGGTTATGAAGATCTTTGAATAAAGTACATTTAGGAACAAATCAAATTATTTTTTATCAGGTAATACTTTGTTAGACAGTTAAATAGGTCAGTGGTCTGTGACAATATGCCTTTAAATGTAAAAAGTTTACATTTCTTTTGTTGTGCAGTACATGGGTGAAAGTTGAAAATTGTGAAAAACCTGAAAAATATTCTGGGTGCTAGGGTTTCTTGTGGTTCCAGGGCAAAGCCACGACCAGGGGGCCAGATGGAGACCCAGAAAAAACAGAAAATCTTGCACATGCCGGAAAACTTTCACCCATGTTAGAATAAATGTAAAATGCATTAAGATGGTAATGTTCTTTATTACCCGTATGGTTGAAAATATCCTAATAGAATGGCAAGTGGGACATACCACTTTAACATCACACTATGAAGTCATCAAGGTCACATGGTGACATTATCGATTAGTGCACTAAAACTTTACCGGAACATCAACCAGACAAGTTGAGTGATATAAATTAAGATCAATTATGGGTAATAAATAGGATATTAAACTCGCTACCATTTTGTATAATGTTTATGCCACTCGAAAAATCATTTTCATTGTCACTCGATAAATCTCATGACAACTGAACATTATTTCACTCAGGACATATACATGCTTGTTTAACATCCTATAAAGTCTAAATGGCTAAATAATGTGTATAAATATAACAGCTTTAGTGTTAATTTTTATTATCACAGGAATACTGACATTCTCTGCTAATAACAACTACGAAACTCACAATTTTTGGTTTAAATGGTGGTTTTACTTTCTTCTGTTCTAGGGCTTCCCACTCGATCTTCTCGTGAAAAAATGGGTGCACAAGAATTGCTTTCTCACCACCGTGGGATTTAACACAGCCAAGTCGCTTTGCCGGGTTCTTTGTCATGAACTGTAAAAACATAAACAAGTAGGGATTATATTTGAGAATGTGCATAATGTTGACTTTAAAAGGGCAGTAAATTAGTAAACTGACACACTTCTAAGACCGGGATCGAAATTGGCTGATATGCCTGAAAGACATTCGGTCGGGCAAGCTAAAAACATGTCTACATATCAAATTAAAAAGGTGCTGAACCAATATGATAATAAAGTATAAAGGTGTAAATATTGCCAGTTCTTTTCACAGTAAATAAATGTCGAAAAACAATATTGCCAAAACATGTTATTTGCAACTTCCAAACCCCTGTAATGTGTGACTTAATAAATTTACATTTGCAACTTTAGAGTAGTTTGTTACAAGTCACTGGCGTAGGAAGTGTGGGGGGGGGGAGGGGGATATGTGCTCCCCTCCCCACTTTTCAGATATTTTGCTTTATATTTGCTTTATAATAGTGTAAATAGTGTAAAAGTGTGTAAATATAAAGGTGTGCCCACAAACACACTTTTTGGCACCTTCCTATACCACTGAAAATCACCGATTCTCTTGAACCTTATTTGGAAATTATGTAATTTTTTACTATTTATTCTATTCATAATATCTAGGCAAAGTAATAAGACATTAATAGTTCCATTAACTCAACTATGACAAAAGGTGGATTTGCATCGATTTACAGGGAGAGAAATGATCTTACCCCTTTTAATATTGCTACAGCCTCTTTGCTAAGCCAAACCGGATAGAGAACATCATCGTGCAGTATTGATTCGAAGAGGTCATCTTCATTGTCAGCCTCGAACGGAGGCTGCCCGGCCATCATCTCATACATGAGCACTCCCAGCGCCCACCAGTCCACTGACGCATCGTACTCCAGTTCTTGTAGAATCTGAGAAACAAAATTTATGTTAGTAAAACAAGTCTTTTCAGAGATACTAACTCTAGTTGGAGTGTCATAGGAATCCTGGCCTTCAAAAATAGGAATTCCAACTCCTAAAATAGGAATGTTATAAGTGATGGTTCAGAAGCATGTTTTTCAACATTTTGGTAAAGTCAAGTTCCAGGTGTACCCAATTGGCAAACATTGGGGCTGTTCAGAAGACCGATTGCTAGACTGGTTTATTCTGTATCGCTATGCTTGCTATTCGGAATCCATAAGTTTAAAGAAAAAGGGAAAAAGAGGGAAAAGTTCCATTTCTCTGCCTTCCAAAATACGAAATATGTGAAATTACGATTTTCCTTCGAAAAAACTGAATTTCGAACAAGACAGTCATAACAGCATAATCGTAATGATGATTCCACCAAATTTGTAAGGGTTGGCATCTCTGCATTTTAATGACCACAAATGGTCAACACAAATTAGCTCTAATTTTATCACTGACTGGGATTGATCCTAGACAGGCCGCGCATCAAGAGAGTGCTTTACCATTGGGCTGCTGTCTCACCCCAGGTTGAAATGAGAACCACTGTCTAGTGTGCTTACCTCTGGAGCGATGTAGTCGGGCGTTCCGCAGAATGTCTGGGTTGTCTTTCCATCAACCATGCCCTCCTTACACATACCAAAGTCAGCAATCTTACAGTGGCCTTCTGCATCCAGCAAAATATTGTCTAGCTTCAAATCCCTGCAAAACAAAATAAGTCAAGGATGAAAGATGGAAGTTTACTGCTATTTATAATGCAACCAGAAACTGCTGTGTTGTCAGTGGTGTATCTAATACGGGTTACGGGTGCCCAATTGTCCATCAATATGACAATTCCATTTTTGCCAATAACAGATTTTGAAAATACATGGATAGCTAATACTATTTCTGACTTAATGTTTAAACACAGACTTGTTCATCTCAAGTAAACACCATGATTTTAAAGATTATCAGCAAGAAATGTCCTTCCACTGACACAATTTCAAAAATTCAAGAAATTGCTTTTTAGTATTCTGGTTCCTCTCTTGAAACTACTGTATGATGAAGTCAAAAGTTTATTTTGTTTAACAACATAACTAGAGCACATTCATTTATTAAACATCAGCTATTGGATGTCGAACACCTGGAAAAAATGTCATCCTTTATATGCACCATCCCAAAGACAGGATAGCACATTTCATGGCCTTTGATATACCAGTCGTGGTGCACTGGCTGTAACAGAAAATAGCCCAAAGCAGTGTTTCTTCCAGACATTTTTGGGTATGGCGCTGTTAAATTAAATATTTACTATGTGCGTACTGAATGCAACTGCAGTTGATAGGGAATATGGGGGGCTTCCTCCAGAAAGAAAATGGGCTAGTTTTAGGGTTAGGGTTAAGAAAATCATACAGTAATGATAAAAGTCATTAATTCTGTCAAAAGGTAATCTTAAAATAATAAAATCTTAAAAAACAATTTGGTGCCATACCCGTTTTACCCTCTGACAGAAACCCTGCAAAGGGCCTATCAATGGGGATAGATTCACTGGGTATCCTGCCCTATGGTATAATGTATCATCCCATGGTCAGTCCTTACGGTTTGACGTGATCAATTGCACAAAACAATTTCTGCATGGATAAAAAAAACTGCTCACTTCATCATAAGTTGATTGTATGAATATAAGCAAATTTCAAAGCAAAAACACTGCCCATGCATGGCACATTATTTCACGAGAGCCGTTGTTCTGTTTGCGCGTCGGTCAAGCAACTTTAAAATCAAAAGAACCAACAACTGCTTACATGGTGAACAATAAACATTCCCCAAATTAGAAGTACCATATATCGGTAATGAAAGTGAAAATCAGTTTACGTTTTTGGGTGGTTTTTTTAACTACCAATGTAGCATAGAACCGTAATTTAAGATTTTAAAAATTAGATAGGCCCAACTCATGGGTTATGATAACTATATTCACGTAACCCAAGTAAAACTCATGTGAGCTGACTTCAGGTTACCTAAGATTTTGAAATATTGTCTCCTGCTATGTTGAGCTATTGTTATATCCACAAGTAAAGACATACCTATACATTATGCTATGTCGATGGAGGAACATGAGGGCTAGTGTCACATCCACAAGTAAAGACATACCTATAGATTATGCCATGTCGATGGAGGAACATGAGGGCTAGTGTCAC
>JAECMU010099623.1:0-12157 GCA_016106625.1 Dracogyra subfuscus | reverse complement strand
GAGGCTCGCATAATACAATTTTTATTCCTAATATATGATATTGACGATACCGAAAAACACTCTGGTAATAACCTCTATGTATGTACATAGGTAGAACTATGGCATTATGTCATTATGTATGTACACGTAGGTATAACCATGGCATTATATCATAATATCATTATGTATTACGTGTACGTATAACTATGGCACTATATCATAATATCATTATGTATGTACAGGTAGGTATAACTATGGCATTATATCATAATATCATTACGTATGTACAGGTAGGTATAACTATGGCATTATATCATAATGTATGTACACGTAGGTATAACCATGGCATTATATCATAATATCATTATGTATTACGTGTAGGTATAACTATGGCACTATATCATAATATCATTATGTATTACGTGTAGGTATAACTATGGCATTATATCATAATATCATTACGTATGTACAGGTAGGTATAACTATGGCATTATATCATAATATCATTACGTATGTACAGGTAGGTATAACTATGGCATTATATCATAATATCATTATGTATGTACAGGTAGGTATAACTATGGCATTATATCATAATGTATGTGCACATAACTATGGCATTACATCATATCATTATGTATACATGTACATGTAGGTATAACTATGGCATTATATCATAATATCATTATGTATGTACACATAGATATAACTATGTCATTACATCATAATACATTATTTGTGTACACATAGATATAACTATGGCATTACATCATAATATCATTATGTATGTACGTGCAGGTATAACTATGGCATTACATCATAATATCATTATGTATGTACAGGTAGGTATAACTATGGCATTATATCATTATGGCAGATACAAATACCTCAAATTCTGATCTGACATCTTCCTGAGTAAAATGTCTGGGAATAATGACGAACAGTCGAAGAGTTTTCTCTTCTTCTTTCGGGTCTCTCATGGAGCCTTCTCTCCTGCTGTTAGCAATCATTATCTACAAAACAACACAAATGTCACCTCAAGCAGGGCCAACTCTGTTACTCGCCAAGTTAAAAAACAATTGGCACATTTTATTTTAATTTAGAAAAACCAAACTGTGTAATAAGTGATATTTTGTTGTAAGAATAGTTATAGGTTTTACATTTTTGAGATAATTTGGCAAACTGTTTTGTAACTCGGAGCGAACCTGTATTCTTGTGAGGGTTTCTGCCAGAGGGTAAAATGGTATGGCGCCATACCCAAATGTTTATGTTTTTAAGCGGACTTTTTGACAAAATTAATGACTCTTTTATCATTACCCGGTACTGTATGCTTTTCTTAACCCTAACCCTAACCTATTTTCTTTAAGGGGGAGGTACCCCATACCCACTATTCATTCAGTACACACTTTGTAAATATTCAATTTCATAGTGCCATACCCTAAAACAATTTCTCGCAGAAACACTGCTTGTATACACCGAATCAGCTCTTATGACAGGCAGTGATTTAAAGAAATGTTTTTTTTTGAGTAATTAAATAGCTTGCTTTAGACAACACTTGATACAAACGTAACTGGTGTCACCCCATAGATGTTAATTTCAATATGTGTTAAATATGATAGTGAAACGATCCTTTCCCACTCCCCTAGTAAGTTGTCAGATAGTGAAATGATCCTTTCCCACTCCCCTAGTAAGTTGTCTGATAGTGAAATGATCCTTTCCCACACCCCTAGTAAGTTGTCAGATAGTGAAATGATCCTTTCCCACTCCCCTAGTAAGTTGTCGGATATTGAAATGATCCTTTCTCACTCCCCTAGTAAGTTGTTGGATAGTGAAATGATCCTTTCCCACTCCCCTAGTAAGTTGTTGGATAGTGAAATGATCCTTTCCCACTCCCCTAGTAAGTTGTCGGATATTGAATTGATCCTTTCTCACTCCCCTAGTAAGTTGTTGGATAGTGAAATGATCCTTTCCCACTCCTCTAGTAAGTTGTCAGATAGTGAAACGATCCTTTCCCACTCCCCTAGTAAGTTGTCAGATAGTGAAATGATCCTTTCCCACTCCCCTAGTAAGTTGTTGGATAGTGAAATGATCCTTTCCCACTCCCCTAGTAAGTTGTCAGATAGTGAAAGGATCATTTCTCATTCCCCTAGTAAATTGTTTGATAGCAAAACGATCCAGCTGTAACTGCTGCCGCTCCTGCTTTTAAAGCTGCCAGAAAATATCTAGATGGAAGGCCTTTCAAGAGATAAATCAAATTAATTTTTTAGTTTTATCAAAGGGTAAATCAGCATTATTTATTACTTCAGAGCATGCATAACCAATTTCTCTGTGAATATATGAATATAATTCAATTGCTGCAGTAATTGATACTACATATTATTTTTACCTTTAGTGGCTTAGCTTGTCCTTCAATAAAACGTCCATTCATTTCCTCCATTGCTTGGGCAGCTTCAGAAGTCTTAGAAAATTTGATGTAGCATACACCTAAGGAAAAGAACATATTTTTTTCAGAATTGTTTGTTTTCTTCAATGAATACATACATGTATTCATAAATGATTAATTTAACAAACTAACCCATGGGCTACAAAATTTATAAATGCTATTATACCAGTTGATATGCATGCCGGAAGTATTCTCTTTTGGCACCATTATCTTCAATGCATTAAAGGGCATAACATTTGAGTTTTTCAAGCGACCAATATGTTGTGCGGTTTTAGTGTTTACACATTTTCTTTAGAAGTCCAGATACAAATGAAAAGGTTAATTGGGACAATGAGAATCGTAGAATCATAAGATGAGTGATTTTCATACCTTTTCTCTACTTATTCTTAAGAATCACACTTTCTTTCTACGTCCATTCAGACTATGTTCTTCACATGAAAACCATATGAAGTGTTTCAATATTATTTAAGCCTTCATTACAAGATTAGGTCTAAAAAATAAAATAAAATACTATTGTGTTTCCGGAATCATACCAAACAAGTTAAAACTTACATACATACGTGGTACATACCGGTACTTTTTCTACTGTACTGGTATACTTCGGGACTTTCCATGGAGGATAACTTTACGGAAATGTGGCGTGGAATAGAGGTGTGAGAAATTTTCATGACACCGGTCTATAGTTTTGTTTAACATATTTTGTTTTCATCAGTGTCATTAAATTGCATCAGTATATAATATAATATTCTAAGACACTACCCATAAAGGTTCTGTGATATGCTTCAAACACCGAATATCATGATGTCAGGACTAAGAAATTGAGCAAACTTCTATAAACTGCATATATGTTGTTGGAGGCATGCTAACGCAGAAAGATATCCCCTTCATCATCAATGTAAAGAGGAATGTTTTGAAGGGGCTTATATATGGAATGAATGGGGGTGTTTAAAGATAGAGACTGAGACGAGCATTGCATAACTATTTATAATCCCAAACTATTTCTAACACAAATATTTTGTTTTAATTATTAGGGGGAAACGACTTGCACAAACTGGGCACAAAAAATCAAAACTCAAGCATAGGGGAATTTCGGGCACTGGTGAATAAGGTCTCACAACACAGATCACGTCCGGGTGAGAGTTCATCATTATCTGATAGGCCAAACTATCAACATCATTGTACATTAATATAAACTGCTGCAGCCCATGAAATTCGCGAAGGCAGTCGACAATGCCATCGCAAAAACTGATTTGCGATAGCATTTCATTGCCGTCGCAAATCTGAGTGGTAAAAAGTCTGTTGGCTATTTTCTTTGAACTCTGTCCAGCTCCGTTCACTTTGCTTTCTCGTGCAGTTTGCGCAATCAACATCCAATTTGTTTTCATCAGCATGTTGTTCATTTCAGAGGTTTTTCTTCACAGTTCAAGAACATTTTCATTAACAATAAAGTTCAGAAAGTAAGTATCTAAATACAAAACTTTACAAACCCTTAACACCATTAATTTTACTAAGTTGTTTTTGTTTATTCCTTAAAATTACCGATATCAGGTCCACATGACTCGTAGGAAGCGACTTAAACTGGGGAAAGATGAATTAATATTCGGTGCATATCATATATATTTATATGATCTCACACATGCCAGATCAACAAGGCCAAAGCATTAAAAAATTTAAGACCCCTGTTGTTAGAATTTGTTTTCAATTATTATAGTTGATCTGCAAAAGGTATGCTACATTTTTGTTCCTCTTTTGTAGTGAATAGTTTTTATAATCCATTCATAACAATTGTAAATAATTTTGAGTGTATAAATTATGTTAATTATGAATCGATTTGTTAAAAAAATTTTTTAATTTAACCATTCACTGGTATAAATGTAATGCCTATCAGTAATGACATCAAGTGTGAGCGATGTGTGTTGATAAAACGCAGACCGGACCACAACACTTGACAAATTGAAATTTTGCTTTTAAAAATATATTAAACTAAGTGCCGACAACTATGCATAGTTAAGACACATATTTTTGTTCATATAGCGGTATTAAAAAGGGAAAATGACGAATCGTACATGTGCGCCTGAACACAGTTAGAAACGTTGCACTCTTTCCTGTTTACCAGAGGGTGTATCACTTTTCTTTACTAGAATATATTTGCTTTACGTCCACATTGTTGATTTTTCACGTTAATTGATTGCAATCTATTTTGTTTCAAGTATCGTAGTTAAAAAATGTAGAATAGTATTTCCGTAAATATTTTATTCGTGTTTTTGTCGTTAGGTAAACGCAGTTTGGGACGTCGATGGTATGTCTAATGGTAAACCTTCTGGCTGTATTTTGCCCATGTTATTTTGTAATATTGTGCATCAACCTTTTGGGACATGTGTATAGTTCAAGAGACAGCCGGGGTGAATCGGTTTGGCCTAATGAACCACCTGTTCGGACCGGTACTACAGCCAGGTCTGGTGTGGTCAAATACTGAAATAGCAAAAAACTGAGACAGAAATGTTCACAACTTTGGAGTGAAAATAAATGCTTATATAATGTATGTTTGCAATGGTGTATGTTGTTAGTGCCAACCAGAACCCGTTCTATTGGCAATCTTTATTTGAGTTGGGCAATATAACATGGGTTTCAAAGGCAGATGACATCTGATCTGTGTAGTGAGACCTAAATGTAAGAATAACTGAAAATGAATTCGAAACAAATTCAGACAAAACATTTGAGATTCAAATTGAAGTACCTTTTTCTTCGTTTGTTCGTCTGTCTTTGACAATCCACACATCCTCTACCGTTCCGTATTTACTAAAACTATCACGCATAGCTTGTTCTGTTATACCCTTTCCACAAAGAATAAATAGCCGACTATTCGGTGGATCATCGCCGGACGCCATTGTTGATGATTTGTCGTTCTTTCCTCCTAAATTCGCTTACTAACGTTCACATCTAAAAATAGAAACGAAATATCACTGGCCCTAGTTAATATAATTTAGATATTTGGGACACTAAAATAAATAAAAATGGCCACATAAAAATGACACGCTTCGTTGGAGAAAATCCACATTGTACCTATGGCTATCACGTTGAAGATTCGGAATATTTCTTGTTATTTTGCCCTTTAAATTAGTATAATTATAATAGAGAGCCCCAGTCGTACTTATGCGGGTTAAATCATTTAAATTTAAATATCAACACATTAATATATGGCGATCCCAACTTAACACTACAGGAAAACAGTCTCATTTGAAAAGCAGTTCACAATTTCATTCCTTAAATCAAACGTTTTGACTGATAAAACTGTTCACCCTTCTCCTTTTTTCTTCTTGTTTCTTTGTTCTAGTCGATATACAAAATTGAAATATTTATATTTTGACAGGTTAAATATATAGTAGTTTTACATTTTTCAACACTAAATGCACACCTTGACTTGTACTTTCAAAAATGTCCATGTTGACCAGCTAATATTTGAACTGTATAATGTAGGGAAAGGTTGTTATATAGGCTATGCCTGTTTACCAATCCCATCTGCTAATATTAACAGAAATAAATATTGTTTAAACCAAATAAAACTTTGAGAATAAAATGCCAAAATGCATTCTACCATTATAAGCAGATTGAAAATGGCAGGTGTTTGCTGACTTGTCATTTAGAATGAGATAGGCCATAACATTACTGTCACAAATTGTTTAATATGTATTTATGAAATCGATGCAGTGGGGTGAACACGCACTGGTACTTGGTCCTGTGCGCGCGAGCTTTGTATGTGGGTCTGGATTGTGTTCCCCCGTGAAAAATTAAAACATTGCTAGTCTGAAGGGCAATTTCCTAGCATCTGATTTTGTTTTTTAATGATGATTTTAAACAATTTTAAGGTGTCACCTTTTTTTAATCTTGTGAATTAAATAACAGCTATCTTGTATTTTCTAAAATGACACAAACTGAAATTTAAAAACAAATAATTTATGTTTAATGTCAATTTGTACTTGAATTCAATTTGAAGTTATCTTATATTTTAACGATTTTGAAGATTTGTTATATTCCGGGAAATGTTGAAATATAGATGGCCTGAAACAATACTCAAAAGAGATAGATCTATGGGGCAATTGATCAAGATTACATTTCCACAAATATGCACAATTAGTGAAATGATGTTATACCAAAATGAAAATGTTCACTTTATTTCATACCAAAATCAAGTTTATTTATTGAAAAATTTAATGGATATTTTTATTATTTATTAAAACCACAATAATATTATGACAGATTGTGCAGATAGTCTACTCAATGAGAGCAAAAATGTTATTGTAGGGCCTACCCTAACCCGTGTTTCGTAGAACAACATGTCCAAAATCCATTAAAATCCCCTTTGCGAAATTTGTATAAGAATTGTTTATATTTTTAATGAGCTATGTCAAGGTTTCAATAAAGGCGGTTCCCGCGAAAACGTATTAATTAAAAAAAAAATTGAAACATAAAGTTTATATCTTTAGCTATATGCATATATAAAAAAAAATGCATTGTGCTGATAACTTGTGCTATGCTAACATAAATAGTTTACATCAGACACCCTGAACATCCAATGTGTTGTGTTCTGCTGACATAAATAGTTTACATCAGGCAACTTGCGTCACGTATCTAATTACGAGTGTTTTGATATACATGTATACCTATAACAAATGACTATAAACATTAGAGGTAAGAATGTCCGGAAATTCTGGAGGCAGATACCCTTAAATGCAGGACTGTAACAACGACTCAATTAGATACAGTCTACATATTTGCATGGCTAACAGTCGTTTTAAAATCATTAATGTAGGCCTACATAATGACTATTTTTCTGTTATATAGGCCTACACTCTATTTTGTCCTTCATTATAAATATTGTTTTCATAGACAGGGAGGGCCCATGGTCTGGAGTAGGGGTTTGTTTAACGACAACTTTAGAGCACAATGAGTTATTAATCTTCTCAAGTTGTGCTAATAACACAGGCTGAAGGGTTATGTGAGCTTATGGTATAGCGCGGCATTTGTTGACTGTGTGCTGTATCCTCACCGTGGTGCAGGGGTGTAACATTCTCTTTGAGAATGGCCAATACAGCACAAATTGAAATTTTGAGTAAAAGTCAGTATCTATCTGTGATATTTGTATTTTTGCACTGTTCTTTACACTGTTTTTATTTATATCTTGAATTTTTATATTGGTGTTGATCATCACTTTATTTATTTGCATTACCATAGTTTGACACCCAATAGCCGATGTATTTTTCGTGCTGGGGTGTCGTTAAACATTCATTCATTCATTCTTTGTTGTCTGTCAGTTTTTTTACAGCTTTTACTTCTGCTCAAGTTCTACAAGGCAGATATCAACCAAATTTGACAGACATGATCCTCTCATGGCCCTGAGCAAGGGTTGTTATTTTCGGACCCTATTAGAAATTAGAAATCCAATATGGCCGACCAGCTGGCCTCTAACTGACCAAGCCATTTTCAACTTCTTCTCAATCTGAACAACAGAACCGTAATACGTGATCAAAGCAGTATCTCTTCACAATACAGAAAGAAAGAAAGACAGAAAGAAATGTTTTATTTAACGACGCACTCAACACATTTTATTTACGGTTATATGGCGTCAGACATATGGTTAAGGACCACACGGATTTTGAGAGGAAACCCGCTGTCGCCACTTCATGGGCTACTCTTTCCGATTAACAGCAAGGGATCTTTTATTTGCGCATCCCACAAACAGGATAGCACAAACCATGGCCTTTGTTGAACCAGTTATGGATCACTGGTCGGTGCAAGTGGTTTACACCTACCCATTGAGCCTTGCGGAGCACTCACTCAGGGTTTGGAGTCGATATCTGGATTAAAAATCCCATGCCTCAACTGGGATCCGAACCCAGTACCTACCAGCCTGTAGATCGATGGCTAACCACGACGCCACCGAGGCCGGTCATCACAATACAGAGTCGAATAAAAAATTTGGTAAACTATTAGTCGATTCCACGAATTTAGTGCCTCGTCTGTAGGAGGACAGCTACTCCCGAGAAAGTCATTTACGGGAAATGTCATCCTTCTTGAACCGCCACAACGAGGACTGCCATGCCCAGACTAGTTTACTAAATCAAAAGTAGTACAATACAGAACTAATTGGAATAAGTACATCTGTGATGACATGCACTCATGAATCACTGTCAACACAGTAATGCTATTAGGTGTTCGCGAAGGAGAGCATACCCTTCCCACCGTTGGCACCCATCTGAGTACTACAACCACAGCTTTCAAGTTATATAAAACGATGAAAAAATATGGAATAGCATCAGTCATAATTTTGGCTGTAGAGTAGGTATAGCCTCCAAATGTCTATTATAAAACTATTTGATTGTCCACAATATGGAACAACTTCTGTGCCAGAATGATATGGCATTATTTGAAATCTGTATACAATGAGCATGCTCTAACGTACCTTAGAAGTTATAATATGTAGATATCAAAAGCTGGAGAAGAAGGTATATTGCTCGACATAATAGGAAAATGACTATTGCCCTTCATAGTTAATTCCTTGAAGTGGTGAGGGGGCTTCTATGTCTCAGTGACCAAGAGAGGTATGCCAATAGGAGCTTTGGCATCTGTTAGGGAAACCCAAGCTGGACTGGTTATTGGGTAGAGGCTAGACTGATATGGACTAAGGGTGAGATAATCCTACAGAAACCTCGAGTGCTGAAGTCAGAGGTATTGGGTCGCACGGCGCACTCTTAATAGATCGCAATATCATGCATCAACAGCTATTATGATAACTAATGGAAGGTTGAAGTCATGCTTTTTGTCATGCAACTTAGATTGAATACCAGTGTCGCTTTCAATCTTTATTCACAGATCGAGGTAGGAATCTTATTTAATACCTTCTGACATTCCACTAAGAAGGTTTCAATAAAAATACAAATGATCCTCTCGTGGACCGGACCCATGTTTTTCTTCTTTCTTTTTTTTCTCTCCCCCCACCCCCCGAATCAAACTCCAAAATGATTTCCTTGACCTCTAACTGGCTGTTATTTGTGGGCCAATTTTGAGATTTAAATAAATAAATGATAATTTGTTTTGTAACTTCAACTTGTATTTATGAATTTTTAATTTTGTTAAAAGTCTTCCTTAAAAGCAAGGGGCATGGATTTAGCTCAGTCGGTTGACTGCTCACTTGAGGTGCTTGTGTTGTAGGATTGAACCACCTCAGTGGATCCATTCAGCTGATTGGTTTTTTCTCGTTCCAACCAGTGCACCAGAACTGGACAAATGCCGTGGTATGTGTTTTCCTGTATGTGGGAAAGTGCATATAAAAATCACTTGCTGCATTAGGGAAATGTATCGTGTTTCCTCTGATGATTACGAGTCAGAATTACCAAATGATTTACATCCAATAGCCGATGATTAATCAATGTGCTCCAGTGGTGTCGTTAAACAAAACAAACAAACTTTTTATAAAAAGCGCGTTGACCCATATCACGATACAAAACATAATGTTTACCGTTAACTTAAACATTAGCGACAACTCTTTCCTGAAATCATCAATTTTGTCCAATCCAATGTGCTTCTGGTCATCGTTGCGTTTGAAGTAGCTCTCAAGGTAGAGTTCGTTCATTTAAGTCGTTATGACATTGGTTTCAGTGCAAGCTGCCGATTTCCATGTTTCTACACAGCGATACAAACAGAAGTGTCACAGCACTGTACAGAGATCTTCCCGCAAGAGCATCCTCTTTGGCATCGTTGTTGATGATATTTTTAGTTACAGTAGGATTACGTTGCCTTGCATCGAGTAGCTTTTAAGAAGAAACGATAAAACATAGCCGTTCTAACGTAACAAGCTAACATCTTGTGATACTTCAGTATAGTCACAGATTCAGTGTCTTTTGTTCAAAGAAACGAGAAAACAAAACTCGATTACGAATATATATGTACTTAGCTTGACGATCATTTCACGGCGTATTTCGCGTACACACAATACATCTATACAATTGAAGGTAGCGTGGGTGTTGTTTAGGTTGCGGATATGCTACTTGAAGAGTAGGCCAGTCACTTGCACGTATCGTCATAATTATATCGCATGATGGATGGTTTCTTTTCTGTGGATGTTAACTCAACTTCTTCACACATGTCAGGGCCGTCGAAGTTGGTGGTGGGGAGTGATGGGGATGGAGGAGTTTTGCCACCCCGCCAACTGTAAAAAAAAATTAAAAATCATATACTATCAAATGTCCATGAAGACACTAGGGATAAAATCAAACCGATAAACACAATCTCTAACTGTATTGTGACCGTAAATTCCGATCTTTTTGTCGTCTCAATCGGTGCCCCACGACTGGCATATCAAAGTGCGTATAAAGACGCCTGCATGTTTTATTTTCCTTTTTTTTCTCCAGGTAGTCGGTGTAGCGTAAACGGGTTTCCTCTCTTATTATTATTATTATTGTGGCTCTTATCTATAATGACAGACGTCAATATAACCGTAACAAATTGTATTGGATGGTGCGTCATCAAATAAACCATTTCTTCTCCGAACCATCATCAAAACTACCGAGCAAAATATATATTAGTACCGCAATACGTAAGGAACAAACGCCACGCTCAGAATTTGATGCTCCTAGTGCAGAAACACAACATATTCAGCAGTGTGTATTCTGTTTTGTTTTGTTGTTGTTTTGTTTTGTTTGCAGAATCTCGTTTTTTAAATTTTTTAAATATGTTATGGTCAAGGTTTAATCTTTATAGTATGTTAAAAATTATTTATAAAATTTAGTGCCCCCCCATGGATTTTGGTCAGGGTACGGCCCTGGTTTGTTGTTGTTTATTTTTACCAAACCAGTAAGATAAGTTACCGTATTAAAGCCTCTGTTAAAATGACATGACGTGTTCGATAACCCATCGATAATAAACAATAATATAAAAGTATTTCAATGAGGTTAGTTATAGCTGTCTAGGTGCAGGAATTTTGGTAGGGGGCGGGTGAGGGGTCTAGACTTGTCAGCGAAGTTTATGGAGAGAGGGAGGGTCAAGACATGTTTCCTCGGGAAACGAATTGAAAAGAAAAAAATCATGAGCGGGACGGAGTTTTGCTACCCATCCCCCGAACCCCAAACCACCCCTTGTATATGCGCCAACTTTCTCCCTCCGAATGACATTTCCCTTCCATGTACATGTCACAGAAAAGAAACGGTTTCACGAAAACACAGCGGTCAACGCTAAGTTTCACGATTTAGCTATTCATATATAAGAGTAAAGCATTTCAACTCATCAAAATATTAATTCTTGGGCTATAAAACTCCAAAAGAGCAACTTATCACTGTCTGAAAATGGGTAATTTTGCTATTCAGATGCCAAGAAATCGTGATTAAGGCTTAATAATATTTAAAAAACCCCAAAACATTCTTTGGTTATAGGCCAAAAAACGTTACAAAATAATCCTTAAAATAGTAAACAATGTTTAAAAATGTATTTGCGCCCTTGTGCAAATCACTTAATATCGACCCTGAACATTGCCCCCCCCTCCCCTTACACACACACACACACACTTAACAAAACGCTCCAACGAGCCTGCACGTGTTGTAAAGGAAGCTCTTGTACATGGCACGTGCTTACATCACAATACTTGAAACGTACTATTAACTCTGACAGAAAAATATTTCTACTATGCAGTTAAGATAGTTCAGTGGTGTATCCAGGGGGCATGCCCCCCCCCCCCCCCCCCCC